>JAJAGP010001363.1:175000-187500 GCA_025084515.1 Ancistrus triradiatus
GCTTGTGATGGTGTGCGTTTGTGTGTGTGTCTATGAGCGCACTCACAAGCATGGCCCACCTCTGTCGCAGTCAGCCTGCTGTGTGCTTACTTTTCTGTGCAGAAGCCTCCTGCTCTGCCACTGAGCTGCAACTCGAGGCCATTTTTCTTTGTTTCCTTTTTGTCGCTAATGTTCCCTCATCATTATTTTAGCCCTGACAGGCTCATGGCTGTTCTGTTAGCCCCTTTTAGTTTTCCACTACTTACTCTTTCTGACTTTTGCTTTCCAGACATCTTCCAGTTTGGAGCCTCATCACTCTTTTCTGCTGTACTAGGTAGTAAGATGTACAGCGGTACCTCAGAACTCGTCGCATTCGCTTCTCTGCGCGTTTTTTCCAAGTAAAATCGTCTTCGGTTCTCCATGTTTGCTTGGTAATCGGTGCATTTGCTTTAAACTTGTACGAGTCGAGCCGTGCGACTCGTTTCTGCCGAAACACGATTCCCAATTCCTCTTGGCTTTCAGGCTGCAGTTAGCATTAGCAGTTAGCACCCGGAGTCAATCAATAGAGTAAGTGTTTTGCTTTTACTTTTCACTTTCAATCCGTTACTCACTAAAGTGCTTACATTTTCAACACTTTATTATAAGATAAGCATTGTGTTAATGATATTGGTCAACTGTAGCTTCTTAGTGTTAATAATCTGTTATATTAACCTCATCTGTTCATGATGCATTTAAATTATGATGGATTTATCGGAACATATCCCCATCGTAAATCAGGGAGCACCTGAAATGTACAATACAGCTCCATTAATGCATATAATACCTTATACAGTGTGGATTTTCTGGGGATCTGGAAGGGATTAATTCAATTGACATTATTCCTTATGGTAAAGAATTTGCTCAGTACTCGTCACTCGACAAGCCTTCTGGAAAGAATTACCGACAAGAACTGAGGTACCATTGTAGTGCAGTTACGGATCCAAATCCAAAACTGTCTTGTTTGGGTTTTTTGCACACCTTTTAGTTCTACTTAAACTGTGTGAGTTGAGGCGCTTTTGCACCAGAGGAACTTTTTCATAGTTCTTAGACCTTTTGTTGAAAGTGCCCCCCTTTCGTGTTCGCACTCTAGGAACAGGGGTTGATTATAATTCTTAAAACGGCATGTAGAGAATTTCTCAGCACATAGGAACCCTGAGTGATGCAAGTATGCAGTGATTAGTCCA
Organism: Ancistrus triradiatus; assembly: GCA_025084515.1. Lineage (NCBI taxonomy): Eukaryota > Metazoa > Chordata > Actinopteri > Siluriformes > Loricariidae > Ancistrus > Ancistrus triradiatus. The sequence continues at coordinate 176,203 of JAJAGP010001363.1, forward strand.
GATTTAAGTGATGCAAGTGTATGTGGTTGGTCCAGTCACAAGTGGCTATGTCGGGGACAACCACCATGGTTAAGTATACCTGTAGTCAAATAAACATCACATCTTTGTGCTAACAAATGGGAAAAAAAGCACAAACAAATGGACCGACAGTGAAGTCCAGGCTTTGCTGGGCCTATATGCGACGGAGGAGGTACACCGTGATCGAGTCGTTTAACAGCTTACATCACTACAGTGTTCCAAAATGGCCCTGTAAAGAATGTAGTTCTCGGGAGTGCTCCATGGGGGTAGTTCCTCCCAAATCAGTTCCTATAATTGTTTAGTGCCAAAGCACCTATTGGTGCTCTGACAAGATGGCTGACCAATTCAGTGGTGGTGCAGTGGTTAAGGTACTGGATGACTGACCAGAAGGTTCAGGGGTCAAATCCCAGCACTGCCTGGCTGCCACAGTTATGGTCCTTAAGCCACAATTTCCTGAAATTTAACTTGTTAGACTGTATAAGTTGTGAGTTGTTCTCGATAATGGTGTTTGCCAAATGTATTAGGTACCTGGCAATGGTATGGGGCATTTGGCAGCGAAGAAACAACAATTTGTGAGATCATGCATTTGAAACTGTACCACACTAATGTAAATGTGCCTGTATACACTCGTTCTTCTTATCTGCATTATGTTACAGTTTCTGTCCCCATATCTGTTCTTTCGTCCCTCCTTTGAGAGTTTGAAGTCGGTGCTTTCTTCCTGCACTTCTCGTACGCTCTTTCTGTTTTTTTTTTTTCTTCATTCTCCGTCTCCATGTTGCCAACCCAAACTCTCTGCCGTTTGCCCCGAGTGAAGTGTGTGGGCTGCTTCCGATCGAGGCTGCAGTCATCCATCCCACACATCCATCATCGGGCCTGCTCTCTTCAGCAGCTGGCCAGAGCACTGCCAGTATTCTGGCTCATTCCTCCAAGTCCCATTGACACACTGCTATTAAAAGAGTATGGAGTCAGATGTCCATGTTGGAAACACCACCACACTCCACAGCACGTTCAGTCATGTTTAAGACCTGCTACTGTCCTACGTGTTGTTTGTGGGTATACACGTACCGATCACTTTATCAGGTACACCTCCTTATTTCTACACTCAGTCTGTTTTATCAGTTCCACTTACCATATGGATGCATTTTGTAGTTCTACAGGTACAGACTGTAGTCCATCCGTTTCTCTACATACTTTGTTAGTCCCTTTTACTTTGTTCTCTAATGGTTACTGGCCCACAGGACCCCGTGTTTGTTTCCCATTTAGCGCACAGTTTGAAGGTCTGCTTATTTTTACAGGGTTCTTCCACGTCGGATCTGTTTTATGTGCACATGTCTTTTTATTAGTTGATAAAAGCTCACAGTGCGTGTTTTCAGTTATGTTGTATTATTTATTATTATTGGGATTTACCATAAGAGTGTGTTTTCAGTGCGTTCATTACATTACAGTAGTGATGTATGACTTACCCTCTTGGTTGGTGTATGCTGCTACCTGAGTGGGGTGAGGAGCAGTTCAGCATCTTTGCTTGTACCTAGGGGTGGATGATTATGGTAAAAATTTTATATTATGATAATTAAAGACATTTTCACAATACACAATATTTATCACGATACATGTGATCTCAGACAACATGCATCAGTAGTGGCAGATCCTTAAAAACTACTAATCAAATATTAAAGTGATTTATATTCAGAATGTGCTGCATCTCATCCAGTCACACAAAACTAATTACACTCTTTATAATGAAAAATGGCCAGTGTTCTTTAAGCACTGACGATTTCCTTGATATGCTCAGAAAAGCATATTGTCCATCACGATACGATAAAATATCGTCATATTGCCCATCCCTACTTGAATCCTTGCACTAACTAGTAAAAGACTCTCATCATGGCTGTAATAAAGTCCAAGTTGGTTTGCAGTGATTGATATTTGTGTGGCCAACACCACAAAAAGCGCTAAAGCCTTCTAAACAAATCTTCCTGTATGCTGTCATTTATAATTGTTAGACAGAAAGAAAATCCGGAATCGGCCGAACATATATTATTGAAATCAGAATCGGCCAAGGACATTACAATCGTGCGTCTCAAGTAGGTTTTTTTTACTGGGGATTACAGTTTGTTCTTTAAAAGTTCTCTTTATCTTTTGAGTTTGAAATTGAAAGGCATGAGCCTTTTGCAAGTGTGAAGCCAAGTACTGAGTTTTCTGCTGATGTTTAATTTATGAATCTGGACATCTTGCCCTGTCAGCAACATGCAGCCATCATTTTCACAAATGGTCCAGACCATGGTCTTTAAAATCAAGGCGAGCCTTCGGTCTAAGTAACCAGCGAACAGTGAACCTCCCCATTTGTTTATTTGTTTCCTATGCAGTAGCCTATTTAACCAATCGGATTGTTTGCGGAAAGGAAGGGGAAAAAGGGGGCTAGGGTGGGGGGTTTGAAGCAGAATTAAACCCAAAAGAGGAGATGATGGAGGAGGTCCGAGACTTCACACAGTGTCTCTATGGTAATCAGCAGGTGCCTCTGGCTGACGAGAAGAAGCTAGGGCTTTCTTATGAGCGTGAGAAACAGGGGCCGACTACTCTCTTCATCCTCCTCCTCCCCCCTATTTTCTTCTTTCCTGTAGCGGTGGCAGCACCCACCCCAGTGGCAGTGGCAGAAAAAGGGAATGAGGGAAAGGGGAAGGGGGGCAACTGCCAAAGGCTCCGTCCTATCCAGCTGCAGGGGAGAGAGAAAAAGAGGCCAACAAAAGAGGGGAAGAAAGGAAGGACAGAGGAGGGAGAGGGCTGGAGGCGGAGGTTGAGCGTGGCATACATGTGTGGGGAACCCAGGCCGGCGTATCGTGGACACGATGGGGGATGGCATGGATGGGGTTCCGCTGGTGGGCGAATCCTCATTGAGATGCTGCCTGCAGTGGCGGCTGGCCCAGCTGCAGGATGCCAGCGCTGAGGGAAGAAAGCGGGTGAGAGAGCAAGCGAGGGAATTTGAGAAGGGGGCGACCCAGGAAAAAGGCAACAAAGACCCCCCACTTCCCATTCCCAGTTTTTAGAGTTTTAATTCCCTAAATCTCCCAACTTGCTGCCTGCCTTTTTTTTTTTCTTTTTTTTTCTTTATCCCCAGTCCCCTACCACATGCTTTCACATGTCACCACTGCCTCTCGTTGTCTTGCTTATCCTGAGAGATTAATGGAAGGGGACAGAATGCAGTGGCTTCTCTCTCAGGAAGTTCTCCCCTTTGGGTGTGGGTGGTGCACTGAAGGGACCCTCTCTCTTTCTTTCCCTCCCTCTTTTTCGCTTCTGTGTATTCATCTGTACTCTGTTCACACAAATATCCTAAACCTGGTTTGGATGCCATTAATCAGTTTGTCAGTGGATTGTTTGCTATTTCTATCTACACTTGGAGTTTTCTGTAAGTTCTGCAGTGTCTACACTAGTGGCATAGGCGAGGTCAAGAATAAGAAATGACTGCAGTGACTTTTTCTTGTTCCTATTTTAGTTCAGGCCTGTTCAGTGCTTGACTTGATTTGATATTAACCCAAAAAATTTTTTTGTTTTTTTTTGGGGGGGAAGTCATTGATTGTTTATGCAGCAGTTAATAAAAACAAGATGTGATTACTGTCTTTCATATGTTTGACTTGATCCGATCAGCCATAGCATTAAACCTACTGACAGGTGAAGTACATGGCATTATCTCATTACAGTGGCACCTATGTATGTGTTAGGCAGCAAGTGAACAGTCGGTTCTCAAAAAAAAAAAGTCACCACAAAATTTACCATATTTTTCGGGCTATAACGTTTGCACCGGGTTATAAGACGCAATATCAACGACCGGCTGCTAACGGGTCTATTTTCATACATAAAGCGCACCGGGTTATAAGGCGCATTAAATGAAACAAAACTCTTAAGTTCCGTCGGAAGCTCAGTTTGGTCTTTACCTGCGCAGGGCATCTTCTTGCTTCCTCCACTTCCGTACCATTGATTCGTTAATGTTGAATTCTCTCGCAGCTGCTCTATGACCATGTTGTACTGAGTGACTGATAGCGTTGAGTTTGAAATCCGCTTCGAAAAATAAATGAATGAATGCACGTACCCTAATGCTGAAGCACATACCGTATTACTCCGCTATGCTGCGCACTACGGTGACTGTAAGCTTCGTAACTTACCAAGACCGTGCTAAAACATTTTGACAGATTTATGAGCGCCGTGTACCATCTACAATCGGTTCTAGGTCAGAAAGCACAACCAGAATTAATTCATACATTAGACTCACCACATTTTAAGGCGCACTGTCGATTTTTGAGAAAGTTAAAGGATTTTAAGTGCGCCTTATGGTCAGAAAAATACGGCAAGTTGGTGACACTTTTTTTCACTGTCAGTCCCTCATGTCAAAATCATGCTTTTTATCAGTTCAGATTATTCATTTCTCTTCAGTTACTGCTTTATTCTGATAAGGTTATGTCCACATACTTAAGCAAGAATTTTCTGAATGTCAGATGTCCTTATATGGAGAAGTGCAGACACACTGCACTATGGAACTTTGGGCTTAAAAACGTCCCCAGAGTAAAAAGTAAAAAAAGATTACATTTAAAAGATAATGAGTAATAAATAATAAAACCGTATGTAAGGATAATGCCAGCCTGAAGTGCATGTGTGAAGTTATTGCATTGTAAAAATGGCAAACCGGAACTCTTAAGTTCATCTTTTGGGGTAGCTAGTGTGGTCGCTCTAAATTGCACTTAGACCGAGTGCATCTTAGTAGTTCCCTTTTGGCCTATTCCTGTCATGAATACCCATTGATGCTATGGTGCTGTTAAATAAATCCTTTCTTTTGTATTTTTGTTTAAGCAACTTTCTGTATCACAAAGTAGTTTTAATATACAGTACTGTGCAAAACTTAGGCCACCATTAGATTTGTTGTTTTAGTGATGGTATAATGACCACGTATGACATGTTGTCGATGAAGAACCCAAAAATTTCAAACTTGGATTCGTCACTCCATAATACATCACTTTTCCACTGATTTTCATTCCAGTCTTTGTGACCTTTGGCATATCTTCTGCAAAAGTGCTTTCTTGGCTGCTGCTCTTTCAAAAAGACCATTCCTGATCAAGCTTCTTCTGTAGAAGGGTTAAGTTGGGATTCCGATGAAGCTACTAGATGCTGCTAATGCTCAAGTGTTAAGGGGAGGTCACACTAAATTGCCACTGTAACCTATAAAGCTGTTTTAACAGAATTTTTTTCCCAGTTTATTACTGTACACATTTCCTGTATTTTGTGACTGTGTTCTTAGACTGAGGAGTAATTATATATGGTCATTGCTAAAACAATGGTGGTCTAAGACTTTTGCACACTGTTTTGTAGATTATTACTGTTCATCAGTACTGCAGATGAAGTTGTCGTCCCATTCAGTGAATATTTTATCATTGTCTTATGAAGACAAACCTCTGCCCTCCATTCAGACAGCAGACCCCTGCCTCACTTCCTGGACAGTGTTCTTTCTTAGCCTTCTTTTATACCTTCTCGTTCTTGTCTTAATCTTCTCCAAGGTGACCTGGACCTTGTCATAAATATACACTTCTTTATGCCATCAGAAAGTCATGATTTGTTTCTAATCCATGAGATAAAACATTTCTGTAGTGAGCAGCTGTAGGCCAGCTGTCCAACACCAGCTGCATTATTCTCCTTTGTTCAGGTGAAACACTGAACACCTTCATGCTAATTGTTTGTTTTTTTATTTAACATTGCATCAATATGAATTCCATCAGCATTCACACAGGCGGAGTCCGAGGTCGGGATCGAAACAGGGATTTATGGAGCTGTGAGGCGACCGCGCTGACCACTTGCGGCACCGTGCAGTGCTTATTCATTCTACGCTAGACTAGAGCTGTTGGCAGTAGCTACCAAGTCACACATCTGCACTCAGCAAATCGTGCCACCTGATTAGCTGAACAGCTCGGATGTTCATGCAGTCCATCAGTCCGGTTTGAGGGGAGAGCGTTTCAAGTGCTGCCTAAGCATTTCTGTCAAATGATGTTTTTATATTTAGCTGACTCTGCTCAGAGGACTTCAGATTTTAGACGTTTTCACGTCACACTTGGAGATTCAAGCTGGATGTTGCTGTCTGCGCCATCATAGCTCTGGTGTCTTGTCATAGAGACTTTGAATGTATTGTAAGCCTCATTTTTTCTATTAATCAAATACCAGGGACTGTGGTGGCCTAGTGGTTAAGGTACTGGACTATGGACCAGAAGGTCCAGGGTTCAAATCCCACCTCTGCTAAACTGCCACTGTTGGGTCCTTGAGCAAGACCCTTAACCCACAATTGCTTGGATTGCAAGACTGTACCAATTGTATGTCGCTCTGGATAAGGGCATCTGCTAAATGCTGTAAATGTAAATGTACCAGTGTGACGAGTGCATGAGAGTGTGAGGATGTGTAGGCATAGGTGTGCCTTTGACACAGGTGCTTAGAGCTGCCTGGGCAGTGCAGCATTTGGCAGATAGAGATGAAGTGTGTGTGTGTGTGTGTGTGTGTGTGTGTGTGTGTGTGTGTGTGTGGAGGGGGGGTTTGAGTTGTCAGATAGAGATTAATTTGCTTTTGAGTGCTAGAATCTTGCTCTTCATTATATTCCACTTTAGCATCCCTGAGCTCTGCAGCTGTTCCGCTTCTGTAAGCGCTCTATCAGGTACCGACAGAACCCCATACACATGGAGATGACACACACACACGAGTCATTTATCTCTAATTTGTCTCGATGTGACAACAGCTGTACCTGTAAAGCAACATATCTACACACACTCTTTCTTATGCTTTACATACAGATGTAGGCACATCTTTCCTCATAATCGCACATGTCAGCATGCAGAATGCTGGAGTGCTGATGATGCTTTTATTCGAAACGCAGCATTCTTATACTTGTGTATTACCTTCACATTCACTGCTTTAGCACTAACATGCACAGAAAATGCTCTCGCATTCACTACTGAATTTATTCTTGAAATCGAAATTTGGTCTCAAAATGCATGTCTTTGAAGTAAGTCCCACATGAATAAATTCATTACTCACTAGCCAACGTACATGAGGCTGGTTTCATATTTACATGAAGTGAGTCAGTGTGATCCCTGTGGGTGATGAGTCAAAATCAATATATAAATAGTATAAAATGTAACAATGTTAAAGTGGAACTTACTTTATAGACAACCTGTGCTGTTTGTTCTCCAAGACCAACATACCGTACTTTCCGGGCTATAAAGCGCACCGGGTTATAAGACGCAATATCAACGATAGGCTGCTAACGGGTCTATTTTCATACATAAAGCGCACCGGGTTATAAGGCACATTAAATGAAACAAAACTCTTAAGTTCCGTCGGAAGCTCAGTTTGGTCTTTACCTGGCTCAGGGCGTCTTCTTGCTTCCTCCACTTCCGTACCATTGGTTCGTTAATGTTGAATTCTCTCACAGCTGCTCTATGACCATGTTGTACTGCGTGACTGATAGCGTTGGGTTTAAAATCCGCTTCGAAAATGAATGAATGAATGCACATACCCTAATGCTGAAGCACATACCGTATTACTCAGCGATGCTGCGCACTACGGTGGCCGTAAGCTTCGTAACCTACCAAGATCGTGCTAAAACATTTTGACAGATTTATGAGCGCCGTGTACCATCTACAATCGGTTCTAGGTCAGAAAGCATAACCAGAATTAATTCATACATTAGGCGCACCGCATTTAAAGGCGCACTGTCGATTTTTGAGAAGATTAAAGGATTTTAAGTGCGCCTTATGGTCCGAAAAATACGGTAATATTTTTTTTAATCAGTGGTCGTAGGAATCACATCCTGCAACAATCCTACACTTATTATTGTGAGAATCCTCTGTCATTCATTTAATGAAATGCTTGTTTGAACAGATAATTATTCTGAACCTTTTTGTCATGTTGACTATTTACAGGCTTTTAAAGTTTGAAGCATGAACTTTTTCCTCCAGACACTGTTGTTTATGTTCAATGTTGAATTAACTAAGTGTACGTCCTGGCACAGTGGGACATTTGCACTCATTAGCTCTCATTCTGATTGGAAAAATAGTTCCATACAGAAGTCTATACGGCTGTTACTCTTCTTCAGTTTAACTGTTTATGGAAAGGATTTCCCTCCTTATTCACTCAGAGGTTTTGTTCATATTGGCCCCAGTCACAGTAGTGCATCAGTTCTGCAACCTGAAGCCAAGACACCCGAGAACTGTTGCAGTTTATAATCTGTATACATAAAATAAAGTGGTACCTTGGTACTGGTCATTAATTTGTTCCAGAAGTCGCATTGAGTGCTGAAAAGGAGTACAGAGAGAATTGTTTCCCATAAGGAAAAATGTAAACCGAATTAATCCATTCCAAACCCACAGTAGAAAGTCTTATATGCGTTAATGGAGTTGTACTGTGTATTAAACACTATGTACAGGGTGTCTATAAAGTAAGTCCCACTGTAACGTTGTTAATATGTGCATTGATGTTTGTCTGAATCAATGTAATGTGGATAAAACCTGGGCTCCTTGTGCCTCATATAAATCTGAAAACAGACTCTACATTGGTCAGTGGGTAATACATTTTTAAGTGGGACTTATTGTATAGTAGTGCTGGATGGTATACGGTACACCAGTGTTTATTTCTCGTTTGGTATACATTTTTCACGTACCTCCATGCCGGTGCATAGTGGAAACTCAGCTCTAACGCTTCAAATGCTAGAATATTTTTCGCCGCTACAAGCGCTGCTGAGCACTGAGTAGAACATCACCGAACAGCCTGCTAGTCAGGTAGAATAACATACACCACAGCCTAGAAGTAGTGTGCTAACAGCTGGGCAAGACTCCGTCAGATTAAAGAACGGAACACAGAAATGGATTATGAAGCAAGTGAGATCGGAGATGCAAAAGTAGAACCACGTTATGAACGCAGTAACTCTGGAGACTGATTCAGAGCAATGATTAACCCACAGAATTCAGGGGATGTCTTACCGGAGCGAAATACTTCAACCAAAAAAAAGACACCCGTCTTAAGCTCTGTTTTTGATATGCTGCAGATTGCACAATAAAACTGTATACATTGGACAGCTGTTTGATGCATTCTGATTTGTGTCATTTTGTGAGGCCAAGTAAAGCTTATAGTAATTAAAGCCTTCATTATATACATAGTGTACAGGTAGTCCTCAGGTTACGACGTTTTGTGGTTACGACACATCTCCCATTTACTGTATAAAGCCTTGTTTCGCACTTAAGTGGTTTTGTGTCGTAAACGTCATAACGCGAACTTCGTGTTTGGTGTGCGCGGCGGAAGAATACACGGTTACACGGCTCGTTTTTTGATAATTACTGTGTTAGGATAGGATAAGTGCTTACAGTATGTTATTTACGTACAGTATGTACGTATGTTCCGACTTGCACCGAAAATCGGTTTACGACGCCACCTAGGAACGGATCTGCGTCGTAAGTCGAGGACTACCTGTGTATGTAACGGATTCAGCCTTTTTTTAGCTTGATCGGCTTCAGCCGGTAATCAGGCGTTCAGTCTTATAATCGATTCTGTGCTGCTCAGCCACACATGAACAGCTCGGTGCTTTGATTAACTTTAATTCATGATTCAGTTCAAGTGTGTAAAGTTTCGACCACTCGAGAGTTTGTGTAAGAGACATGTTTAAGGGTTTGTTTGCTGATGAGAAGGAAGCATTATAGGTTTTGGTTGTGTTTTGAGTGCTACTTGGTCTAGCTACCAATTACCACATTACAGATGAGTTTCCCACTAATAAACGGACAGTTAACAATTAACATGGGACTGTGGTAGCCTAGCGAGTAAGGTGCTGGACTATGGACCACAAGGTCCAGGGTTCAAATCCCACCTCAGCCAAGCTGCCACTGTTGGGTCCTTGACCCACAATTGCTTGGATTGTAAGACTGTACCAATTGTAAGTCGCTCTGGATAAGGGTGTCTGCTAAATGCTGTAAATGTAAATTAACACATCCATGTCTTTGGCAGGGAAGCCCTTCAGAGTGTGCTGTCTGAATGTCATACATGGTGAAAATAAGCCGTGAAGGATCAACCCCGAAAATATCAATTCGGAATAACAAATTTAATAAGACTTTTAACGCGGCATCACCCTGCTGAATATGCAGAGTTTGACGAAGCAAACAAAGTCAAAGAGGCTAAAGCCAGCGGCCCCTACTTTTTCTTTTTTCTTTTTTAGACCTACAATAATGAAATAAAAGCTCTATCGCTTATTATGTATGCATTAAGCACATGGTTCCCACTGTTTTCCTTTTTGATGCTTCATCACTAACCTTCTTAGGAACCATGTTGACTTATTTGCACTAAGAATATATGTCAAAATAAAATAAACACCACAAAGTTCACAGCTGATTTTAGCTGAGATCTGCACTGAGCTCCTATGTTTTGGTTGGAAACGGCATACAAGTTGTGCGTCTTGACTCATACAAGTTTATGCAGAGTGCTCAGTAGGGCTTTGTACTGGAAAGGACGGTTACACAATTATATCACGATACAGTGCAATGTTCCACGTAGTTCACTGAAAATATAAAAACAGCTGATATACAAGTTGGTGTGCAATCGTCTTAAAACATAAACCCGTTTTGAAATGTTTTGTCTTCCTTAAAAAAACAAATTGATATCTTCAGCTGAAAATCAATAGTATATCATGAAAATATCGCAGAATATTGCTGTATCAATTTTCTTCAGTGCTGAGCCATTTTTATTCTGAGCGAAATGCGTTGAGAACCGAATTTGACGAGTTGCAAAGCTGCTGTTGCTGAGGTATGACTACGCGAATATTCATCAGTTTCCTGCAATTTCACCGCTTGCTTACATATTGTATACACTTGTTTCGCATGTAAATGCTTAAATTTACACAAAATGCTTTCCCATGAGCGAGTATCTAAATAGAGAATGCAAATATTTTACTTGTAAAACTAGTTATGATATTTTTATAGCTGTGTGGTCTCAGTATCATATTGCTGTCTCACTACTGTTGCATAAAATCCAGTAACATGTTGGCATACAGCACTTTCTTAACCTGCATTGGTGTTTTTGCGCATTTCTGATAAGATCCCTTCAAACTTTACTGGCATGGTCAGCTTGATGGTGAATGATAAGATGACAGTATCTGTTGCACTGCTTAACGTGCAACCCTAGACTCGCAGATTAAATATGTACGGAGTGAGTACTGTACAGTTGGAATAAACATTCATGTAGTGCTATTAATGCTAAGCGCTGTTTTTTTGCATC
>JAJAGP010001363.1:192500-201308 GCA_025084515.1 Ancistrus triradiatus
GCCTCCATACTCGAACTAGAAAGTCGTCAGATTCCAAACAGAACCTTGATTCATCACTAAAGACATTACCAGACATTACCCAGTCCATAGCAGTCCAGGTTTTTTGTTTAGGGCGCCACTGCAGATTATGACACCATTAGCTGGCTGTCAGTGTCAGGACACGTAATGGGTGCCGTGACAACAAATTTCCTTCTGCTGTGCACCTGGAAATGATCCAGGAAGAGACGGGGTGTGTAGTGAAGGTGCCACCTGTGTCTAGATGGTGGACAGCAAAACTGTGTGAGCTGCTCATGCTTCTCGTCCTTTCTACTGATGGTCTGTCTGGGCTGTCCAGAGCCTGTTCGCCATGTGTTCCCCCTCACAGAATCACTGCTCCCAACACCTTCTAACAGCTAGGTCAGAACCACCCCAAACGGCCATCCTGCTTCTCAGTCCAAAGGTGCGCCCCCTGTCAAAGTCTGTCAACTGGGCAAAGTGTCTTTGAGTGCTCATAGAGGCATGTCTAGCAGTCAACGATCTCTCACCAAGTGGTACACTACCCAAAAGTAGCCTCTGAGAGCCTCTTGTGGCAAAACCAAGTGTCTAATCAAATGTACATTTACAGCATTTAGCAGACTCCCTTATCCAAAGCGACTTACAATTGATAGAATTGTACAATCCAAGCAATTGTGGGTTAGGGGCCTTGCTCAAGGACCCAACAGTGGAAGCTTGGCAGAGGTGGGATTTGAACCCTGGACCTTCTGGTCCATAGTCCAGTACCTTACCTGCTAGGCTACCACAGCCCACATCAAATCACACCTGTGTGTGACATAACTGCATGCATGTTTTGCAGTAATCTGACATTTTTATCTGGGTGTATGAGATATGCATGTGTGTGGGTGAGGAGGGGTTGGACGGGAGAGACAGTTGGTTTACTGACAGTGCTGAGACGGTCTCAGTGGGTGGCACTGCTCGCCATCACAGGTGAGGAATGCGCTGCTAACAGCCAAGACATGCCATCTAGGGTGGGTGCAGTGTGTCAAGCCCTGCTGGCATGCAACATCCAAGTATTCTGTTCCCTTCAGGAGAGGTCATTCATCCAGCTCTGACCTTCAGCTTTATACCTCTGGGCTTTGGTATATGCACACAGAATTACACACCAACACGCATTTGTCCATGGCTATTAATGTTCTCCCATGGCTTCCTCAGCAGCTGACCGCAGTTGTGCTTGGCTCCAACATTGTTGTATAAGTGCATTTGGGGTGATTAGTATAGTACCACGGCATCAGCATAGCCAGACGATTGCACGTTATTCGTTTGTGTAAGCAGCACTGGTTGTTCTCCTTTTGTCTGATGTCACCAGCACTGTGGCTACATGGTGTACATGCTGTTCCTGGACTCACTTGGCAGCCAGGCAGCTCTGTGAAAGAGAAGGTTTGTCAGAGAGGAATGGAGGGAGGTAGCACGTGACACAGGTGGGTCAGTTAAAGTTCTGGTGGGCTCCTTACTAAAGCTGATTTACTATAGTGTACTCACAATGTTAGGAAGAGTTCACAGGTGTCCTAATATCACTTTTTCACTTTCAGTACTGCAGTTTTGACTACTTGGTAGTAATAATAATAATAAAATATGTGGAAGCACTGTACTTCCCATTTATTCAAAAACAAGTGCTGCAGAACTTGACCAACAACCCCCAAAAAGCTACGCTTGTCAGTTATATTAGTTAAACGTTTCAGGAACTAATCAAATTTGGCAAATCATTGAATAAGCGAAATCAAATTGATATCCCCATACCATTCAAAACGAGCGCTGTGCTATGGTGCTGAGTGGAGAGAGACGTGTAAACAAACTCGCTGGAATGAAAAGGGAGAGAACACGCCTTCATTAAACCAGGAATGTTGTCAAATATTTTAGTTTTCCATCTCACCACAGATACTTGTGCCTTAAGCTTATTTTATCTACCTGTTCCCTTCACATTTCTTTTCAAATTGTACCTTGTGAGCCCCTTCCCTGAACAGTTGTGTGATCTGCTGTGTTAACACAACAACACTGACCAACTCTTGGAAGCTTCACACTCCATGTTGGCTACTACTGTTGTTATCACATCACATGCTGCACATATTAGATCCTTTCTTCTAGAGGTGGAGGTAGAGGCAATATGGCGATATTTGATAATATCGTGATCAATTTTGTTATCGTGATAGACGATAAGAGTGTAATTAGTCTTGATTCATTGGAGGAAGTGCAGCACATTTTGAATAAAAGTCACTGTGTATGAGAATATTTGAAAAGTGGTTTTTAAGAGTCTGTCGCTACTGATGCATCTTGTTTTGCCATCACGTTTCTTGCTAAATATCGTGTATCGCTAAAATTTAAATATATAATATTTTTACCATATCGCCCACCCCATGTTTGGAATTGATCAAAGAGTTTAGCTGCCCATTTTGTGTGCTTCTGTAACACCTCAAGCTTTTGACTGGTCAGAATTAAGTTTATTATATATGCACCGTCAATTGACAAAGAGACAGGAAGCAGAGCTGGAGGTGGTTAAGATGTTGAGGTTCTCTTTAGGAGTGTCTAGGGTGGACAGGATTAGGAATGAGATCATCAGAGGGACAGCACAGGTTGGAACATTGGGAGACAAAATTCGAGAGGGAAGACTGAGATGGTTTGGACATGTGCAGAGGAGGGATAGTGGATATATTGGTAGGAGGATGTTGGAGATGGAGCTGCCAGGCAAGAGACGAAGAGGAAGACCAAAGAGGAGTTATTTGGTTGTGGTAAATGAAGATATGCAGGGAGTTGGGGTGAGAGTAGAGGACGTTGAGGACAGGGTGAGGTGGAAACGTTTAACTTGCTGTGGTGACCCCTGATAAAGGGAGAAACCGAAAGAAGAAGAAGAAGAAGATATATGCACCGTCAATGCATACAGTTGTATAACATTCTGCAGTACTTTTTTTTTTTTTTTTTTTTTATCATGTTCAGTGTCTGACAGAATATAAAAATATTTCGACCAAAATTAACCTTATGATATAACATCTCATTCAGGAGTAAAAAGGAACCTTTGTCAGAAATGGTGACTTAATTAATATTGAGATATATATAGTTATTGACTGATATGAATTAAATTAAGATTTTTTTTTTATTATTCATGTATTTATTTTGCTCTTCTCCCCCATATTGCCCAGCCCTATTTGCTTCTCTTCACCCTGGTTTCCATTCTGGGCAAGTGTTGGCCCAGTATTGATGCTATGGCTTGGGTTGGGACATCTCTAGTTAAGCCTGCAGTGCAGTGTGTGGTTTTATCTTTTTTATTCAATCCTCAAGTCCTACCAAAGAGGTGTTTATCCCTATTTTACTCACAGCCCGTGTTGCATCACCTACAGAATGCATCGACGTGATCATAAAAGGAAGCATCTGTCAGAGCTTACGTGGCTTAACCTCACTGTATTTCCTTTTAACCATTTTGTGCTCGTACCATTGTTTGTGTTGTTTTTTTCAACATTTCTTTTTCTACAGCTGTTCAGCTGAGCACAATTGAACCCAAATCTGAAAAAGAAAACAACATTTTAGCTTCAGCACCTATTTTCTCGATATATAGTTATCTGGCTCCAAATGGGTCTCACACACGTTTCACTGACAACAAATTAACTCATGTAATTACCAAAGACTAATAAAGGAACAATAATAAGTAGTTTCAAAGGAAAAGGAGCAAGACAAACTATACTAATACATTAGAAATGTTGTGATATTTGTCTGCATTGGGTACTTGGAATACAGGAACCTATTGATGGCAACTGGCTGCTAATGGTCTAACCCCGACTAAATACCCACTGTGTCCAACATGCTGGCATAGGCTGAACATGCACTAGAAGTGGGATACACTGGGTGTGTGTGTACACACATACAGGTTCTCGTATACCTGATATTTACTTTATGATGGGAATTCGATAATAACATAAAAACGTACTCAGCAGAAACCATACTCTGGATTTTGAATTTTCCCTGGCAAGCGATACGCAGTATAAGTAGGACTTTCCTGTACTCTGATGAGGAAGTGGGAGGGATGAGTGCTGGGAAATGTAGTGAGGAAAAGCCTTGGTCACGCATTAATAGTTTTTTATATCGTGATACATCTTTGGAATACTGTACATCCAAATGTCACAACACTTCGTAGTCCGTTTTAGAGGTGAGCCAAGGATTTTCCTGTGCATGCTTTGTTGCTTCTCATTTGGTTCTGGAGAGCGCTCACCCCTTGGTAGTTCGTTTTTATTGAGGCTTATGACTTCTGGTAATATTAAACACGGTGCATTTTATCAGAGCGTCAAGACTAGACAAACGACTCGTGTAAGACTGCTATCCTCCGAAGGTTTCTTCCTCATAACACTTGGGGAGTTTTTCCTCGGCACTGTCGCCCTAGGCTTGCTCAGTTTGGGGTTGGACGTAGATATTAGGAGATAATCTAAACTTGTAAAGTTGCTTTGAGACAATGCTCCATTGTAAAAAGTGCTATATATAAATCTATAAATAAATCTGACTTTGCTATCCTGACAGCCTTACACCTCCAGCAAGATTCTCAAGATTTTATTCAGACTTTGGAAATTTGTCTGCGGCTGTGAAATTGCTTGAAAATATTTGACATAAACCTGGCATTTGGAGACGAGTTTACCAGCTCCGGTCAGGTGGAGAATCCTGTGGCAGTGCTACAAGCTTTTTGTTAGTTTAACTCCTGTGAGTTGTGACAGCGTTAGAGTTGCTATAATAAAGTACTTTTTGATCGAGGAACCTCCTTACTTAGCAGAATGGATGGCTGAGTGGGATGTCTCCTCCCCTCAGTGCTGTGGTGAAAAATGACAGCAGCCTTAATCTGGAAATCTGCTACAAAATTGAAATTGGCTGAGTACACAGAACTGGGTGGCAGATGTTTTCTTTTGTTTTTCACTTGCGAGTCAGGTGGATTTTGTTGTTGCGGATCTGTTTGTTGTACGACTGCTGTAAAGATGGTGATTGCTGCTTGTTCTGACCTTTGCTCAGGAATTTAGGATGAAACGTGTGATGATTTAATGCCAGATGTGTGAATGAAGTGAATGTACAAGACTAGTAAATTGTGTGCCACTACTGGGGGTTGGTGTGGGATTTTTTTTCTCTCATAAACAACAAAGGATATTGTGTAATGACACTGCAATATAAACATTTGATTGTAAAACTGTTCTGGTTTTCAAATCTGATCCACACTCAAAGCCATTGCAAAACATTCTGTCTCTGCTTCACAACTGAATTCCATATTAGTGCAACAGGTTGTTGAGGTATTTCACATTAACCAATTATTTTGTCAAACGTTGCAAAAAAATTCTGTAATTATTATGAATTTTCATAAATAAAAAAAATAAAATTTGCATGCGTTTAACAGTTTAGGCTCGGACACGATAGCATTAGGAACGCTGTGTAGATGGTAGCGTTCCACTCTTGTTTTCAGTGGTATCTCTGACACATTTACGTAATCTGATATATAATGTCACCTGATGTGAAAATACCCTTTATAGTTACATTACAGTAGCATAAAAAGACTATATGATTATGGAAATGTCCAGTCCACAACCGTTTTGGTCATTTCTCATTAGTGGAAGAGGAGTGAGCCAAACGACACCAATGCATTGGTCATTTTTCTGGTATTTGTGTGCATTTGTAGAGAATTCCTTATTAATGTGGTGGTCAAAATTTTGATTGGTGAAACTGGTGATCTGGTGAAAGTTTTGATGTACTTTGTGGATTAACAGTGGATAAATGGTATACAGATATGGACAAAATTAAGGAGAAAAGGACAAGAAGGTTCCTAAATACAAAAAACTAGGACACTCTAAATTGCTGTCTTCAGATTTGTCCCTGAATCAGACTTAAGTTGTATGCTACTTAAGCCAAAATGTGAATCCTGGTTGCAGCATCTCGTTGGGGAATGCACTGGCCTGCTGAAGAATCATTAATTGTGACTGTATTTCTTAATGTATAATAATGATGTACTGCTAGGCTAAAAATAAAAGGTCACCACCTGGATTTAACTAAGCAAATAGTTGAATATTTAAAAGAAGAGCCTCCCATTGGATTGGTCCCACTGCATTGGTGAATATCTTTCAGCTGGCAACCAGTTCTTTAACAGTAACTGATGCAGTGAGTAGCTTCTCATTTGTTAAACAACCGTGTCGAAAGACACATCCTGTGGTCATGGAAAAGATGTTAAACTGTTTCAGAACGGTCAAATAATGAAAGATTGGATTGGCCTCCACAGAGTCCAGACCTGAACCCCATTCAGAATCTTTGGGATGTGCTGGAGAAGGCTTAGCGTAGTGGTCCAAATCATCAATACAAGATCTTGGGGGAAAAATGAATGCAACTCTGGACAGAAATAAATGTTGTGACATTGCAGAAGCAGTTCTGCCCAGAGTTGCATTAATTCCCCCCCCCCCCCCCCCCCCCCCCCCAAGATCTTGTTTTGATGTGTGAAAATGATGTGTCATGCTCTCTGAACCACTCTTTCACAATTTGACCCTTCTGAAACAGATTAACATCTTTTCCACACCTACGCAATGTGTCTTTCGCCATGGTTGTTTAACAAATCAGAAGCTACCCGCTGTCAGTTAGGGTTAAATAGCTTGTTGCCAGCTGAAACATGTGGTACTGTGGGACTGTGGTAGCTTAGCGGTTAAGGTACTGGACTCTGGACCAGAAGGTCCAGGGTTCAAATCCCATCTCTGCCAAACTGCCACTGTTGGGTCCTTGAGCAAGATCCTTAACCCACAGTTGCTTGGATTGTAAGACTGTACCAATTGTAAGTTGCTCTGGATAAGGGCATCTGCTAAATGCTGTAAATGCAAATGAAACATAATCACCAATGCAGTAATTATCTGGGTTTTTTTATTTATATATTTTTTTTTTTTACTATTTAACTATTTGCTTAGTTAAATCCAGGTTGTGACCTTTTTTGGACTGGACAGTGTATAATTAATAATAGAATTATCTGTAGACACTCACACAGGTGATGCTGCAGTATGTATCCTACATACTCTAACCCGAAGTTGCGTTGTGTTGTTGCTTTCTGGCTGGATCAGCTACCACATGCAGCCTTGTTTGGTTGTGTCTGATGTAAGGGAGGCACACCTCATCCCAGCCCTGCTGTGTAGTGGCGCCTCATCCGGGGCACTATGGCTGCATATATGTTTTGTCTGGGGACCCGTGCTGGACCTCCTGCAACTGTAACCAGGAAAAGCAGGGTTAAAACTTGAGAGCATGTTGATCATTGAACTTTGCATCCCCTGACTGGTCTGTCTCAGTGGGAACGCTGCAGATTTCGGTGGATTGCAGGGAGGCAGCAGTTAGCTCTGTCAGCTCTGACTGATTCTGTATTGCTCTGAACTAAAGTGCCGGGAGGAAATGGGCCAATTAAGGACAGCTTGCTCAGCCACTGCATGGGGTTAATACCACTCTGCCGTAATTAAAAATGAATTCAGATTATCTATCCTGGAAAACCATTTCCCCAGTCTTGCTTTCTCCTAAAGATATTGCAGATTCCTTTTTGGCCATGTTTTTTGTAATGTGTAAGCTTTTTTTGTCCTTTTTCAAATGTGCAGCATCTGCCTTACAACCTCCAGTCTTCAGCAGAAATTGAGAATTGCTATACAAGTTTTTCAGTGTGACTTGTGAAGAAGTGTGTTAGACGAAAAGCGTGTGTGTGTGTGTGCGCACATGTCCTTAAATCCACACTTTCTTGTAATCAAGTGGCTGCTTTTTGAATGAAAATCATTTACTAGAAACTTGCTTGTAATGGAAATGTACAGTTTGCTCTATAATTGTCGGCACACTTTGTTTTTTTTTGTTTGTTTGTTTGGGTGGTTGGTTTATTTGCCGTCCCATCAGCATCAATGGCTATTCACGACAGGAGCAAGGTTACAACCAGTTAATCCAACATATGTCTTTGGAATGTGGGAGGAATCTGGAGCTCCCAGGTTAAACTCACATGGACACGGGGAGGACATGCAAACTCCTCACAGATGGAGTCCAAGATCAGGATCGAACCAGGGATCTCTGGAGCTGTGAGGCGACTGTGCCAACTGCTTGCTGTGCCACCGTAGCACCCTTTGTAAAACTGGGTTACAACGATAAAACAACTTCACCATTAATTACAGAATCAGAATCGGTTCTGTTGAAATAGAACTGAGGAGTTTTAATCAAATTGAATGTATTGTAAGGAAATAAAAAAGGCTTTAGTTCAAAAATATCATTTTAACAAAACCAGGTCATGATTAGTGGTACCCAAGAAAGTCAGTCTGCTTCAATGTGACTGAAGCAGGTTCCCATGAGACTTTTCTGGTACTCACCAGAGTATGGGGTCTCTTAAGCAGCTAAACAAAACCTTTTAAATGGAACTTGTCTCTTCTGAAAAACTGTCCCTTCTTATTTATACCCCAGTAAAACAGTCCAAGTATGACTGCTTAAAAGTTAAACATTTAGATGAAACAGTAACGCCAAATATAAATCACAGGCTTCAGTTACAGTTTGTTAAATGTACAGGTAAGCGCTGTGTAACGTCCATCTGAAACAGTCAGTTCACTTTAAAGGCCGAGATCTTACTTATAACACTCTCTTTCATCTGGCTGATCTTCCATGTTTTTCATAATACTGCCTATCAAGGCCCCAGAAGTTGAATCTGTTCATCTGGACATGGATTTTGTTGGAGAAACGTTTCATCACTCATCTAAGTGACTTCTTCAGTCTCAGCAGTTGGAAAACTTCCCCAATCTTATATACAGCACCTTTGCATAACGACTGGTACCAGCA
>JAJAGP010001364.1:0-201137 GCA_025084515.1 Ancistrus triradiatus
TAGCTCCTAATTCAAGGTAGGGTCTTTTCTCAGAGCATAGGAACCCAGAGTGATGTACTGATTCAGTCATGTCTGACAAGTTCACTAGACAAAGTTTACAGCAGTGGGTTTTCCATCCATTTCCATACAGTTTTGGGAATTTGGAAACCGCCAAAATTTAAAGATAAAAATTTGAAAAAACACCCAAATAACACCCAAATAACACAGAGTAACACTGATAATGGGGATAAGTGAATGAATGAAGAGGTGGGATGTCTTAAAGACAGCCACGTCATGGCGCTGCCGGGCGAACCAACCGCACTTCAGCCCTCATTAGCTGGGCCACTGCTCATCCTGCCCGCCATTAAAAGCCATAAAAGGATTGTAAATGGCTGTAAAGATTATTCCGCTAAAAGACCCAGCTAAATTCCTCCATTCTTGTTTGTTTTGACTCCACCCCCAATCGACCGTTCTTCGCATAACTGTGGTGGATGGAAACATGGCCTGATTTGCATTTTCATGCCGAAATTTCGTAAATTCTCATAACATTTGTGAAACATCTGGATGGAACCCGACTAGTGAGAAGCAAAGCAGAGCATCTCGCCTTAGCCAGGTCAGAGTAGCAGGGAACGGTCTGGACCAGGCCAAGATGCACCCTGGGCAGAGCTTCAAGCCAAGTTTTGAAATGTGACATCTCCCATAGAAATGCACTGCCGGAATGTTCAAATTCCAATGTCAAATGACAAAATTCAAATTGTAACCGAAATCGATGAGGTCACCACGGAGCACTCCGTGTCTGTGAAACTCAGTGACCCGTTATGACATCTTCTGTTACATCAACACTTGTCTTTTGGTTTTTCAAACAAGTTGCCATTTTTGTAAAAAAAGAAAAAAAATATTAAGACACGAGGACCATAAAACCAGAACTCTGTAGCAAAAAGTCCAGGTTTTTCTATCATCGTAGGGACATTTGGTCCCCACAAGTATACTGAGACAAGGTATACACATGTACACACACAGAGCCAAAAGTATTCGGACACGCCCCACACGCAAAGTTTATTCAAGCCATATCCTTTCCCTTTGCCACATTTCAAGCACTGTTGTTGCTCCTTCAGTAAATGCAGATATTTAATTACTTAATTTTCCACTGAAAACATGCAAAAATTCATAGTATGAGAGGAAAAAAACTCCTTAAGATAAGCAAATTATTTTAAATAACCAATTATTGGCACACTTAAACACTCAGAAGCAAAATGTAAAAGCCATGTTGAAGAACGACCAAGAGATTCTGATCCATATGGCCCCTCACACAAACATACAACACTATTAGGTACACCTGTTCAACTGCTCGTCAACGCAAACATCTAATCAGCCAATCACACGGCAGCAACATGCTCAAGTTGATTGTGCAAACCGAGCATCAGAAAGGGGAAGTCATCTGAGCGACTTGGTACTTGGTGTGGTTGCTGGTGCTAGACGGGCTGGTCTGAGTACTTCAGAAAGTGCTGATCATACACAGCCATCTCTCAGTTTACAGAGAATGGTTCAAAAGGAGAAAATATCCACTTCTGTCAAGACCAGGCTAAGAACAGGCGACTGAGGCAACAATTCGCATGGCTCACCAAAATATGACAACAGAATAGTCATATAATAGTTTAGTATAGTGGAGGGTCTGTGATGTTGGGCTGTTTTTCCTCCAAGGGCCCTGGGGAAGTCATTTGGGTGCATGTCACACCATGGACTCCACGAAACTGAGTCACAAAATTTTAAATCCATATATCTGCCTCTGCCAAGAAACTAAAAACAGGTCCTTACTGGATGTGCCAGCAGGACAAGGATCCAAAACATGCATCCAAATCAACACAAATGGTTTTAACTGAACACAAAACCAAGCTTCTGCCATGGCCATCTCTGTTCCCTGATCTAAACCCCATACAAACCTTACAAGCAATACAAGCAAAATGTGGATGAATGGCCAGATCTATGAGAGAGGGCAGTGCTACCTCAGCATTCCTGGGACATCGGTACTATCTGAGGAGGTATGCTCCTCCGTGAGTCTCACAGCGCACACTAGACTAACCCCAACCCCACAGCATGCCGACATGTTTTGCTATATACTTAAATAAAAGACTAAACAAACCAGATAAACTGCCTGCTATGGCTCCGGGCTGAGGCAGACTGTGTCCTCTTTACTAACCAAACAGTTCTGGTTGTTAGCCTTCGGCTGTTTTACTTGATCTGCCAAAATCGTAGGAGGTGGTTTTTCATTACAATGCTCAACGCTCAATGATTCAATGTTTTTGGTATTGTTAACCCTTTTTCAACAGTAGATAGTCTGACACTACTTGCCTATTTTAACACATATACGAAATGTTTTTCTACTCAGGAGACCCAGACCGTTTATGCACAGCACACTCGGCGCGTGGGCTCGATGAGTGTTCTGTTGTTTGTTGATGATATAATTTTTACCATGTAAAAATACAGGGCATATGATTGAAAAAACCTGGTGTCCTTTGTTAACTGCTAAATTTGAGTCATCATAGACTTTGTGCTAACAACATATTTTACCTTGGGTTAAGGGTTAAAGTCAGTTTGTGGGCACTGCCACATTATGAAAGCGAAAGTATAATAACGTTTTTCTCAAACGCTAATAGGCCATTCATATTGACCTACCATTGGTGAAGTATCTCCCAACATTGAGTCATCTAAGTAACTAAGCCTCATAGCGGGCTCATACAGATTCCTGTATAAGGTACCTGCTCTGCAAGAGCTCCTTCCAAAATCAAGTGTCCGTGTACGGTTGAGAGCGAGTTGAAACAATTCAGGGGTTCCCACTAAGACATAATACACCATAGATATTATATAATGATCCAGGCAGCGGCCTCAAATTCTCCAAGATTGTATTGGAAAACATGCCTAATGCTAGTTCTAATAATACTAATATAACAAAATAATAATAGTAATAGATTAGCAGATTAGGTAAGGATTAAATGAGTCGGTTATGGTGCCATTTTCATTACAGCATTTAGCAGACGTCCTTATCCAGAGCGACTTACAATTGGTACAGTCTTACAATCCAAGCAATTGTGGGTTAGGGGCCTTGCTCATGGACCCAACAGTGGCAACTTGGCAGAGGTGGGATTTGAACCCTGGACCTTCTGGTCCATAGTCCAGTACCTTACCCGCTAGGCTACCACAGTCCCACAGTCCATTTAGCTCCTCCATTCACCTGTATTTGTTTACCAGCCAGTCTTGCTTGGACCAATAGGTATATAGATGTCCATGTGCACGACTACGTGCCGCATTAACGCGTAATTTTGCGCCAAGTATAAACCCCATCTTCACTGAGCCTCAGCTCTCCTGAGTACCAGCTTCCTGTACGATCAAGATGCTACTTAAACCATGAAGACATGACCTCGAAGGGTTATGTCTTTCTGTAATAACGCTTACAATAATAATAAAAACTACCACAGTCTGAAATGCCAAAAGTATTAGGTACCACACATGGAAAAAAATCAGTAAGCACCATCATTACTTTGAGATTCATTTTCTTTTTCCATTTCTGCGTCAACAATATACAAAGCAGCTGTCCTGTAAGACCAGCAAAAGAAACAACGTTGCATTTCAGGTCCAAATGTTAAAGACCTTTTTACTGGGAGGCGTGTTGTTTAAGAACTGCAAGTCAAACATGGCGGTAATTTATCAAATATATAAGCTGCCAATAACCTTCAAAACCCCTGCAAGTTCCTACTGCACAGACATTACACTCTATATAAAATACCAGCCATACACAACACCACATGAAAACAAGCATTGTGCGTTTCATGCAAATGTCAGACATTTGTCATTCAAATTGAAGCATGAACCGTAGCAGTGGTGTTCTTAGGATCTATTACCCACTACACAATTTCCACATAAGGAGCAGGACACCTGAGTTTAACCTGTACACTAAGGAATGAATTAATGCAAATGTACAGCATAGAATATTAATTATTTCATAGTAACATCATGTGACTTTTAATCGTTTGCTAAAGTTCGCACGGCAACATTTGTGTCTCTGGGTGTTTTGTTGTTGGTTCAAAACTTGTTCGGTGCACTTGCTTCAACTTGAGTTGAGAACACAGGCTGCTGTTAGCTTAGCAGCTAGGCTAGCACCCTGAGTTCACCAATAGACTAAGTGTTTTGCTTTTACTTTCAACCTATTTCTCAGTGAATTATGAGATTAACAGTATTATAAAATAAGCTTTGTGTTAATGACCAACTGTACGTTAGTGTTTTAAACATTAACTTGCGTATCAGTACTTATCTTAAGCTCGCTATGATACAACAGACCGCTCTACCAAACACTCAAACTCCTCAGTTCATGATACATTTAATGTATGATGGCTTTGTCTGAACACATCCCCATTATAAATCAGGGATTCATTATTTCACATTATTCCTCATGGGAAAATTGTTCGGTACTCGTCGTTCTCAATTCTCGTCTACATTAACGAGGCGAAGCGACGTACCGCTGTATACTGAAATAACGTCGTCATTCTCCCACAAGCAAAATGATAATCCACTCTGAAGTAAGCAGCTCTTATTAAATAGGATTTCAACCACTTAAGCACCAACACATTCGGTAGAAAGATCTAAAATCGATAGAATTATCGTCGGTCCATCATCCACTCTCCTTAAGAGGTTCACTTGAAACAGGAAAGACTAGAAATGTTCAAATAGCATTATATGAACCACAGCACCGTCAGCACAGCACAGCAGAAGTATGGAAAACCAAATGGGAACGAAGAAGAAATTTCTAATCTCACTTGAGACTTCAGGACCTAGAAGTAAGTTACAGTTAATCAACGGCTACAGGGCTCGTTCTCCCATGGTACATTCTTCGGTAAAATGCGGTGCTCAGAAATTGTCACACTATATTTCAGGTAGAAAGCAAGAAGACAGACTTACGTGCAGTTTTTTATGATCTGAATGATGATCTGAAATGATGACCATCACAATCCGCGAACACTGGCATGATAACTTGCGACTCAGAATTACCTCACAGTATTCACATCATGATTTCATGGAGAGATCTAACCGTTTTACTTTATTGGAAGCTGCACGTTTGTTCATTCTCACCGGTATAAACCGGAACTGATCTCAAAGATGTAAAAACCCCGGAAAAGCTTATACTAGAAAAGCTTCCTGGACTGAGGGCAGAAGATTTAAAGAAATGGCAGCATTCCTTACGTATTGCTCAAAGTGACTTCTTTTCACCGTCAGATTAGGTACTTACAGTTGGTGCTTGAAAGTTTGGAACCCTTTAGAATTTTCTATATTTCTGCATAAATGTGATCTACACATCAGCATATTTTTCACAAAGTCCTAAAAGTAATACAGAGAACCCAGTTAAACAAATGAGACAAACATATTATACTTTGGGGGTCATTTATTTTATTGAGGACTGACCAATATTACATATTAGTGATTGGCAAAAGTAATGTGACGTGCTGATCAGCCTGCACACCCGGCTGAGGAATTTTAGCCCATACCGAACAGCTTCATTCTCTGAGATGTTGGTGGTTTTTCCGCACATAGCTGCTCGCTTCAGGTCCTTTCCACAAACATTTCTTATTGGATTCAGGTCAGGACTTGACTGTGGCCATTCCAAAACATGAACTTTAATTCTTTCTGTACCATTCTTTGGTAGAACTGTTGTGTGCCTTAGTGGTCGTTGTCTTGCTGCATAGACCCAACTTCTCTTGAATTCAGTTCATGACAGATGTCCGAGATTTTCCTTAGAATTCTCTGATTATTCAGAACTCATTGTTCCTCAACGATGGCAAGCCGTCCTGCCCAGATGCAGCAAGAGCAGGCCCAAACCATGATACTACCACCCCCATGTTTCACAGATGGGATAAGGTTCTTTGGGTGGAATGCAGTGTTTTCCTTTCTCCAACATAACGCTTTATTTATTTTAAACCCAAAAAGTTCTATTTGGTCTCCTGTCCACAAAAATTCCTTCCAGTAGCCTTCTGGCTCGTCCAGTGATCTTTACAAACATGCTACGAGCAGCAATGTTCTTTGTTGAGAGTCAGTGGCTTTCTCCTTTCAGCCCTGCCATGGCACACCATTGTTGTTCAGTGTTCCTCTGATGGTGGACTCATGACATTAACATCAGCCAGTGTGAGAGAGGCTTCATTTGCGTACAGTTACCCTGGGGTCCTTTTTGACCTCTCCAACTATTAGCAACTATTAACTATTGCCTTGCTCTTGGAGTGATCCTTTTTGGTGACCACTCCTTGGGAGGGGAAACAATGTGTCTTGAATTTCCCCTCCTTTGTACACAATCTGTTCTGACTGTATACTGGTGGGTCCAAACTCTTTAGAGGATGGTTTTTGTACCTTTTCCCGCCCTGATGAGCATCAACAACTCTTTTTTCTGAGGTCCTCGTTCGTGCCATGATACACTCCCACATGTGTTTGACGAGCAGACCTTTGATAGATCCCCCCTGTTCTTTAATCAAACAGGGTGCCCACTCACAACCTGATTCTTATGCATTGATAGAAAACACCTGGCTAATTTCACCTTCAATTAACTGCTAATCCGAGAGGGTCACATACCTTTGCCCACTCACTAATATGTATATTGATTGAATCTTTTCCTCAATAAATAAATGACCAAGTATAATATTGTTTGTCTCATTTGTTTACATGGGTTCCTTTATCTACTTTTATGACTTGTGTGAAAATCTGATGATGTTTTCGATCAATTTAATGCAGAAATAATAGACTTCTAAAGGGGTTCCCAAACTTTCATCAAGCACCACTGGTATCTGTAAAAATGTTCAACACAAGCCATTGACGCATTAAATTACCAATCTTTTGGTTGAAGATTTTGGTCAAGGCGAGCTCAATCGTCTTTCTCTAGTACTTGTGCATCACATCACACTCTCCAATACTTGGAAAGAAAGGAGATCAAGAGTTTTACTAAAAGATAAACCACTACAAGGTAAAACGTTACACGGGAATCATACACTCAGTAGTGCGAAACAGATTCACCAGCCATTAATGCCATTTGGAAATAAATGAACTGAGATTAAAAAGTCTTTTTGTAAGTACTTACACATTAGTTAAGAGCAATTCAACTTATTTTTTAATTTTTAAAAAAAGACTTTATCGCTTAAAATAAAGTTTAAGCTCAGCAAATGTGGTGTTTCATTTATTGTCATTAGTTTTATCAGTTGTGCAAAATGAAATAAAACATAACGGTCACGACCACTACTCCTGAGGCAAAGCATAACTATCTGGACTTTAGTGGAATTAGTCCACAATGCCATTGTTCCAGTCCCTGCCGTACTTTGCCTCTCTCCCAACCACCTGCTCTTTGCAGATCTCCTCCCAGTGGGTTGAACAAGCCACCCTGGGAGAGGTTGATGTCTCATTTGGGAGAGTGAATCAATTAGCACCCCCTCCAAAGACTTAGGAGCACCCACGCAACAGCCGCACTGAGAATCGGAACAGAGGTCGAGGCGGAGGTGTACACAATAGATTAAGGCTCCATTTACACATCTTGTTTACGGATTGAAGCCCAGGAAGGTGTCGAGCACGTGCGCTCCGTTTCCAGACGTTTCAGGTAGGTGTTTTGTGCTCTGCACTCAATGAGAGGCTCTTCAATCATCAAAACATGGTCACCACAGCCGCCATGAACATCCTGAATAACACATTTGTACAAACTCACTCAGCTCTCACATGGATGTGGACAATGCTTCAGGGACAAACAGGGCTTGGGCTTATTTTTATTTCAGGATTTATGCAGCTCTAGCATTTATGTACGTGCATTCATGCTTAACTGTCAAACACATCTCCAGTCAGCCAGACTGTCAGCCTAAATGTTATAAGGAAGAAACCTTAGGAGGACCAAGACTCCAAAAGCGACCCGCCTCCCTGCGCAGACTAGACATGACTTTAAACTAGGGATAAGAATTAAACCAAGCTACCTCATCAACAGGATTATAGTAATAGCTTAAATGCACAGAAACTAAACAGGAGAATATTTTAAGAAAATCTAACATCAAGACAAATCTATAGAATATAAAACAACAGTATAATATAAATAAAAATAATAATAAAATATTCGAATTTGGGCCATCAGAAAACGTGGAGTACCTCTAAGTACCTTAGTTCAGATAAATTGGTTTCATTCTTGGATTTATCATCTACGCCACCCAAGAAGGTTGGGTCCCTTTTTGAGTCTTGGTCCTCACAAGGTTTCTTCCTCATGACGCTTAGGGAGTTTTTCCTTGCCACTTGCCACTTTCCGCCCAGGCTTGCCTCAGTTTGGATTGGACGTGAGAATTAGGGAGATAATGTAAAATTGAAAATGTGCTTTGAACAATGCTCCATTGTAAAAAAGCGTTATATAATAGATCTGACTTGACTTGAAACCTATTCTTTCCTGTAGCAAAAACAGAACGCATTACAGTTACTGATGGATTGAAATAATTACTTGTGTTAGTCATGTTTGAGGGAAAAATAAATTGTGGTACAACTAAATTCCTCTGTATTAGCTCTGCCCGTTTACGTAATGTGCGCACACGCCCAAGAAATTAAGCTCTCTGAAGCTTTGAATGATCTGATTAAATCTCTTCTAAATGTATGTGTTTAGAAACGCTAGAAAGTAGGGCTGGGTATCAAAATCTGGTTCCGATTCAGAACGGGTTCCAAAATTCCAAGAACCAGATAGCCATTGACATTTACAGCATTTAGCAGACGCCCTTATCCAGAGCACCTTCCAACTGATACAAGCTTACAATCCAAGCAATTGTGGGTTAAGGGTCTTGCTCACGAACCCAACAGTGGCAGCTTGGCAGAGATGGGATTTGAACCCTGGACCTTCCGGTCCAGAGTCCAGTATCTTAACCACTAGGCTACCACAGTCCATTGACAAATTTAGAATTTCAATTCCACGCATTTAATGCTTTAAAAACATGGCCACGATTAGAGCAGTGTGTTTAGCTTTTGAGCTCTTTGAGTTCCCCTGAAATGAGGTACCTGTGACCCAAAAGGAAAGTAAAGCTTTTTTCTTCCCATTTAAACCCATTTTACTTAGCCATCTAACCCAACTTATTTTCCCTTTGGACCACAAGTTAATCATTTCAGCAGTAGAGAGTACTTATGATCAGTAGTTACTGAGAGACGTTTGGTGTTCCGAGGTCAGTGCTTTAGTACATTAAGCCATGCTGAGCTTCTTAAATGTGGTACTGTGGCAGCCTAGCGGTTAAGGTACAGGACTATGGACCACAAGGTCCAAAGTTCAAACCCACCTGTGCCAGGCTGCCACTGTTGGGTCCTTGAGCAAGGCCCTTAACCCACAATTGCTTGGATTGTAAGGTTGTAGCAATTGTAAGTCGCTCTGGATAAGGGCGTCTGCTAAATGCTGTAAATGTAATTATAATAGGGACAAATGGGACTTTTGAAGCTGAAATATTAAAATATATATATATATATACACACACATTGTTTATACCTAAATGTTTCGCACATTTTCTCACCATTTTGGAATCGAAAACTGGGATTGATGAGCAGAGCCGATCAAATCCAAACGATTCCCTAACCCTACTAGAAACCCTGCATTTTAGCGACATCTGCTGGCCACATTTGAGCAACTGCCTCAGGAAAACACAAAGCTCCATATGAAAGACAATTACAATTTGGACATGAATTGCTCATCTTATTTTCTCTCTTTCCTTAAATAAAGCATTTGGCTGGACTAAAGGACTACTAGCGGTGATCCTTGTACTCCCTAGTTGCTACAGATTAATATGGTTTTTATTGAGTAATTTAGATGTAATGACACAACCAAGCTCGGAGCGTGCTTTGTTTCAGAGACCTCTTGCTGCATGTCAGGACAGAAACAGAACTTAAAGGCATGTCTTCCCACCGGGCAGAGGCGATGTGAAAGGCTAGGATAACTTTCTGAGAAGCACTCACTTAATAATAACTTTTGATTTTTGAAACTAAGTGGGATCAAATTTGAGTTTATTTTGGACAGTGGTATCTGTCCAAATTGCTTATGAAAATGAAAAGGGTTCTCACGTTCACAAGTTCTGTACGTCCTCCATTGTCATTTGTTTGGCTGTGAATCCATGGACAATGTGTTCTATGTCGTATTGGGTGGGGTTTGGCACTCAGACTGTCTTGGCAGAGACGGATGCATTTCTATTCATTTAATATGCGGCTACAATGCATCTCAAGCCAAATCCTGAAGAGGGAAATCAATGCATCTTACTCTACAGCTACACATGCTTGTCTTTGTTGTGGCTTAGCCCCATCCGGATACAATCCTGATACTCCAGACGCATGAAACAACCAACTAAACGGGGTCCTTCTCATCTCATTACTGGTAACTGAACAGCAGCCAAACTAATTTCTCTATGGAAATCTCTTGGGCTATCACACCTTCTTACAAATGTCACACTTGCCAACGAAATAGAATGATCAGTACTAAAGCAAGTGTGGTTCTCAAGTCTGATTAGACCATAAATCACTAGTATTGGCTAAAGAAAATAGACAATTTTGGATTCAGTTGCCTCATTGCATTTTGTGTACATCAGAGGAATTGTGATTAGAAAAATATGGGACTTCGTACGAATTAACTGTCAACTATTCATCATGAGGTTGGTGATTAATTTTAAAAACCTTGGTTATTGTTTAATTAAGAGCCGTTTCTAGCCCATGTTCACTTTCAGCTTGCTCTTTAGGTGGCTGAACAAGTTTCAAATAATTATTAGCTTTTTTTAGTTGTACTCTTACTTGATTTTAGATCTACTCATCTGATATTCCTTTGCAGGCACCCTCACACTAACCCGACCCAGATCTGCACTGCCAGGTTTATGGATTCCTCACAACTGACCTCAATTTCCTTTATAGCCCATTTTTTTGAAGCAGTCAGGATGATGCCACAAAGTTTTCGAGATATCAGATTCAAGCCCTTGTTCCCCGAGCTCTGTTGTTTGCCATCTGCCTTCATCTCCAATATCTGGCCCAGTCTGACATTAACCTTTTCAACCCCTCTATAAAACAACCAGCTGTAATGGATTAATGTAATGGATGGGTCAAACCCTGTTTTACTGTAGAGCTGTGTGCTGCATACTGAGTGCGTTTACATGCACTTAATAATCCGATAACAGCAGAAAATCTGATTTTGTCAGTAGTTCGATCAATGCGTATACATGCACTTGAGTAATCAGATCATGGGAAACCTCCGGGGTTTATGGGACTCGGGCAACAATCAGATTTCTACTTTGCAACCCGCCAATGATTTCACAGAAAGATGTGATGTGTACTTCATACCTTAATATTAAATAACCAAACTCTCCGTTTTCGATTATATACTGCATTTCAGAGCCTTAGCAAAATGTTCAATAGCCATTTCGGGACCGTGGGGGCATAGTGGTTACAGTACTGGACTATAGATTAGAAGGTCCAAGGTTCAAATCCCACCTCTGCCAAGCTACCACCGAGTGTGTTTACATGCACTTAATAATCCGATCATAGTCGGATTTCAGCTGTTATCTAAAAACATACTCCTATTTAGAAATCAGATTAAGAAATCCAATAAAGAGCTGGAATTTACCCCAGTAATGAGATTACTCATAGCATGTATAACCGGTTACTCGAGTGGAGGATCTGGCAACCCCAGAATTAAGGCATCGAAACGGCTATCAAACACTTTGTGGAGACTCTGCAACACAGTATCTACTTGAGAAAATGAAGAGTTTGATTATTTAATATTAAAATGCATGTCATATTTCTATGAGATTATTGGCTGGTTCCAAAACAAATGTGATTACTGCCAGGGTCATGTAAACATGGAGTGCAGGTATACTCGATCGGATTACTGACAAAATCTGATTTTCTGCAGTTATCGGGTCCTTGAGCGAGGCCCTTAACCCACAACTGCTTGGACTGTAAGACGTGTATCAGTTGTACGTCACTCTGGCTAAGGACATTTAATTCCACGGCGCATTTAATTCCGAGGTTCCCAGATCACGCAAGGGGGAAAAAAAAATAATAATAATGCTACAGTCAATGGAAAGAGAGCCAAATCTTTAGAACAAGAGGACCTGTTGCTAAGGCCATGAGCATACGCAGACTGAAAAAACCCGAGTGAAATTGGGTAACTGGCATATATGCTCTGAGAAATCTGATTACTAGGGTAAAATCCAGCTCTATTTATCTTATTGCTTAATCTGATTTCAAGATCGGAGCATGCTGTATAAATGACCACTTGAATACTCATAACTGCAGAAATCCGACTGTGATCAGATTAAGTGCATGTAAGCTCACTCACTGATGCGCCTTGCACCACTCTCTCGAGTAAGAAACTGTCTTTTACGCGAGGGCGCATATTTTCAGTTGTACTTCCGAAGCGAGCAGGTCTTACAGAAGCGTGCAGAAACTGGAAGACCATGTGAGGTGTGACCCTGGTGTGCTGTGTTGCAAAGGCAGTTCTTTTTTGTCCACTCTGTTTGGTTTTCTTGATTCTGTATGCTCGTTGGGCTTTTTGCGCTCTCACATTACAGACAATACAAGACAGTATCCTCCCTCTCAGTACTTGGCAATTACAATATTTGCACTGGAGCACCTTATATACAGTATTATTTACACCTCAGCCTCAGCCCCCCCATTGATATTTACTGTCAAAATATCACCTCTGTGCCAAACAACCTTCGTCTCTACCCAAGGAGAATGTAGCAGAACGGTGCTAGCTCTACAGGCAAGCATAAAAGTGTATTGTGTTTGTTATCATCTCCCCCTTTGAATGTCTTGAACTTTCAACGCTTCATGCTCAAGTATTACATGTACGGTGTGGACAAATTATTTTACATATTTAATGAAATACTTCTAAACCAAGTGCCTAACCTCTGGAACAGTATCATGTCCATTCGAAGTATGCTTATATGTCACATTTCTAAATTACTCTACATTAGTGCCAAACTCATTCTCATGGGATCATATCTTTGTTTTGCACTGATCTCTAGACATAATTCTGGACATGGACCTTACACCACAGTTTTTGTTTACTTCTGACACTGGTATGAAATGCTTTGACAGTACTAATATTACCTCCAGTGCTAGTTTGGTAAACTCTATGAACAGAGCAGCCTAATTAAGAGGCAGATGTGTATTTGTCCAGAGTTGCTAAGGTAAGGTCCAGTATAAATAAAGTCAATGGTATTTAGAACAAAGAGCACTGCAGAATTCCATCATCTTCTTTTCCACTGATGGAGCTTTATGATAACTGAGTAGTACCTAACGATTTTCGAAGCGAATAATATCTATAAGCAAGCAGAAGACTTGTTTCTTTTGTTGTAATATTCCTGTGCACCCAATCTCCACATTACTGGCACATCAAGATTTAAATCGAGCAAACAGAATGGTCTACAGCACTTCACTGAGGTGGTAAACAAAGCACAAGGGGAGTGCTGCCTGGGTCAAGTGACAACCCAGAGTGCTAATGGTAACATGCCAACGGTCACACATTTTTCACACATGCATTAAAAATAATTAAAAGCACCACGTGCCAACCCGCAACAATTCCTATAAACATAACGGATGTTCCCATTTATACTGGACGTCTTAAGCTTGCCCGAGTGCTTCTTAAAGTGTTTTTAATACAACCGGCACTGTAATGAACGTGTCTGGAAGATGCCACACATAGTGAGGAGGATGGTAAGGGAAGTCGCTGGAGTTCAGCAGATTTGTAGCACTGTGGGGCCACCAAGTCAGGGATTAGGTTCAGCCTCCAGGCCGAATCGAATATCTTTCTCAAATCCACACTACAAATTACAAAAAGCCCTAATCTGATTTGTCTGCTTGGACTGTAGTCACTTTCAGAAGCAAAGCCAGATTGGTTGCTATGGTAACGATGCCAGCCTCCCTCTGCTGACTAGAGCAGTGCAAGCAAAAGATAGTAAGCAGGATCAACACCAAGATTCCAACCAGGATATATATATTTATTTATGTTGCAAATTTATACAAATTTTGCAGGGCATGAATGTTTTAAACTGAGTGTGACCCACTACTCATCTACTAAACCAAAAACACCTGCACAGGTTTCCCCAGGTGTCATTAAATTGCTTTAGTTTGATTCAATTGTCTCAGTTCCGTTCAATATGGGGAAGACTGCAGACTTAACTGGCCAGAAGACCATCATTGATACCCTCCATAGGATGGGTAAGCCACAAAAGTTCAGAGCTAAGGAGGCTGGCTGTTCACAGAGTGCTGTGTCCAAGCATATCAATGGAAAGTCTAGTGGAAGGACAAAATGTGGGAGGAGCAGATGCACCAGCAAAAGAGATGACCGTGGGTTTCAGTGGATTATCAAAATGAGAAGATTCAAGAATCTGGCAGAGATCCAGAAAAAGTGGAATGACCCAAAACCACCACATTCAGACACATCCGGGAGATGGGCTACAACTGTCAGGTACCTCGGGTTAAGCCACTTCTAAACCTGAGCCAACGTAGGAAGCGTCTCAACTGGGCCAAGGAGAAGGACTGGACCGTTGGCCAGTGGTCTAAGGTCCTCTTTAAAGTAAAGTAAAGTGTGCCTTTCATTCGGGAATCAAGGTCCAAGGGTTTGGAGGAAGACGGGTGAGGAACAGAACCCAAACTGCTTGAGGTCCTGGACTGTGGTAGCCTAGCGGGTAAGGTACTGGACTATGGACCACAAGGTCCAGGGTTCAAATCCCACCTCTGCCAAGCTGCCACTGTTGGGCCCTTGAGCAAGGTCCTTAACCCACAATTGCTTGAATTGTAAGATTGTAGCAATTGTAAGTCGCTCTGGATAAGGGCGTCAGCTAAATGCTGTAAATGTAGGTCCAGTGTGAAATATCCACAGTTATTCTTGATTTGGGGTGCAATGTCTGGTCCAGGTGTTGGTAAACTTTCTTAAATCCAAGGTCACCGCAATAGTCTACCAGAATGTTTTAGAGGACTTCGTGATTCCTTCTGCTGAAGATCTGTATGGAGATGCAGATTTCATCTTCCAGCAGGACTTGGCCCGTGCCCATGCCGCCAGAAGCACCAACGCCTGGTTTGATGCCCATGCCATTACAGTACTCAACTGGCCAGCCAACTCGTCGGACCTAACCTCCATTGAGAATCTATGGGGTATTCAAGAGCGAAATGAGGGCCACCAGACCCAACAACAAAGAAGAGCAGACAGCAAGCATCAAGGAAATCTGGGCTTCCATAACTCCCAGGCAATGCCACAGGCTGATTGCCTCAATGCCACGTCGCATCAAGGCAGTGATTGAAGCAAAGGGACTCCCAACCAAGTATTGAAGATTGACATATCGTTTTGAAAGTACCATATTTTGATTGATTTGAAGTGATCCTAATTTTTTTTTCTCCACAGTATTCTAATTTTTTGAATTCCTGTTTGTTTTCGCGGGTTTTATGAGCTGGAAGCCCAAATTATGGGAAAATGAACAAATAAATACTTGGAATCATTTAAATTGTGGGCCCTGAATCTATAATCTATGAGAGTTTAACTTTTTGAATGGAATTATGGAAATGAATCAACTTTTCCACATCTTTTTCAAACCATACTTGTAGAAATTGTCAGTTCATAGATGCATTGTGATGCGGACATGGACGATTCTGAATCGATTCACAAATGTCAGAAACCTTTGTTCTTAATGTCGATCGACAGCGGAATACTGATGAACAAAAAGGAGGAACTCGGAAGTGCAGCGTCACCGAGACAGTCTGGGCATGCACATAACACAGAGACAACAGACACAAACAAGCCATGTCGAAGCTTCCACGTAACACGGAAAGAGCAAAGCAAATTACTAACCATCACAACTTTTATTGCCAAGGATGTGTGTCCGTATTCAGTCCCCGAGAACCAGGGCTTTCATGACATAGATAGAGTGTCCCAATATTTCATGCTCACCATATACTAGAAGTCTTTGAAAAGACACTGAAAATAGCTTGAAGGTCCTGACACCCTCTCACATCTAAAGACAAGTCACAGACTATGATTTTGCAAAGACTGAGGCTGTTTGAGACCATACACATAAAAATAATCAATCAGTAAATAAAAACAGCACAGTCAGCCACGCAGGCAGTAAAAGTACTGTAATGGTGTCTTGTGTTCAATAACGAAAACATGACATGACATCAGTTATGTACAGTATTACATTTGTTATTTCAGTGCTTGTGTTTTACACTTCATTTCCCTTTCACTTTGGAGTGAGTCATTTGAATAGAACAAATACATTCAGAAATAAATGTAGCACAGTAAAATGAAGTGCTCCTATAAATGTGGTCAGAGCCATGTAGGTCTACTTCCAGTGAAAAACAAACAAACAAACAAACAAAATTCACCTCTACCTGTACCATCCAGATACACTTTCTAATTTCCTGTTTGGTGCTGGAGAGACAGAGAGAGCTCCACTAATGGTTGTCGACAATGCTGACGTCACTTTTTGAGCGAGCCAAGACTTGAGACTAATATAAAACACGGTTGATATTAATCGGAAATGTCAAGACGAGAAAGACTGACCACCTTACACCAACTCTAGGAGGACTCTCAAGATGTTTTTCCAACATTGGAAATTTGTCTAACCACTGGAAAAGCCGTTTGGTGCAAGGTGGCCATTACTGACAAAGCGATCCTGAAAATGTACAATGGGAATAAAACCAAAGTCATGGAATCACTGTGAGAATAAAGAAATCCTGTACAGAAGAAAGACGCCACAAGACACATCAATAATCGAATCACAGCGCTCTGATACGTAATCAAATCGAATCGATTCCCCTAACACTAAAACTATACGTGAAATTAAGTCAAGTTCATGGCTGCAAGTGTGCTTGAGACAGTTCTACAGTGAACCAAATCCTTAACTGACAGTTTAATAAATAACAACCAGTTCTTAGATATTAGACACTGAGCTGATGAAAGGCCAAAGCAGATCTGAGTTAGGCTTTTGCTTTTCCAAACACCCATTTATGACTCATCTTGATTTCCAATTAGCGGGCTGGCCACAACACTGTGCTAATCAAATTCTGTACTCTAAGGTTAAGCTTCTCCTGATTTATAGTAGGAGTTCAGAGACAGACAATAGAGACATCATTAACGGACAGCTAAATCAGTCCTGCAGGCAGGTTTACGTTTTCTTGGAAACAAACAAAACCTGAATATTCAGGATACAATTGGAATTTTTGACTCCTTGTGATTATTTGCTCTTGGTTAAAGTGACATGGTCCCTAGAGTAGATCTTGCTTTGTGGATATAATGTAATAACAAATGATTATTGCCTGAAGTACCGCAATAAACGATATTGTCGTGATGTTAATTGTGTTAGCAGGAACAATCTGTGACTGGATTATAATATGCATTAATGGACCCTCATTTATTGTCCACTTTTTAAGAACGGACTCAGCAAAGATGTCATGGAACATCAAACAAATACACGCTCTCTCGCCCATTCTCATAAGATTTCTAAACTCTATTAGAATTTTATGGAACCATGCACGTCTACGCAAAGGGATGTTGTCTGTAAGCGATGCACATCAGTAACAAAATGTTATACTAGAGTCAAATGATAAAATGAGCAGTTAAATTACGCTGAAGTGCAAACATTCATTCATTGTCTTAACCGCTTAATTGTAACCAGGGTTGCGGGAAAGCCGGTGCCCGGAAGGCAGCACAAGGCAGGAACAACCGCAGACAGGGTGCCACTCCATCATAGGCCACAAGAATCAGGGGCACTTTTAGAGACATCAATTAGCCTAATGAGCACATCTTTGGACTGTGGGGCGAAACCGGAGCACTCTGAGAAAACCCATGCGGACATGGAGACAACATGGAAACTCCATACAGCAAGGACCCAGACTGCTCCACCTGAGATCATACCCAGGACCTTCTCGCTGTGAGGGAACAGTGCTACACATCCAGCCACCGTGCCGCCCAAGTGCAAAAAACAACCATTTGAATAATATCAAAGGTTATTTAAATAACTGGATAGGATGGACTACTGGGCATGTGCACGGAGTGCATACATGAACAAATCAAGCTAGCGTTCTACCTAAAAGCGCATGACCGAAGTGAAAAATGACCGAACAAACTCTGCCAGAAGGCAAAATACAGACACCACCAGCTTCACAGTCGACATCACTGGAGATAACTTGGTTTTGAAAGGATGGATGTTGATGTTGACTGCAAACTAGATCAGAAATTGGTTGCCAATAAAGACAGCTTGATTTTCAGCTCAAAAGACAGATTTAATGGAAGAAAAAACATTTTAAATAGAGTGTAAACTACAATTTCTGCTCTGGTGAATATCGCAGTACAGTGTTTTGACTCAATTTGTCCACTGAATTACCAAAATGATATGATTTGTTAAGACGACTCCGATCAGACACCGCAACCGTATTTCAGCCATTTTTATATTTCATTGAACTACAGTGGTGCTTGAAAGTTTGTGAACCCTTTAGAATTTTCTATGTTTCTGCATAAATATGACCTAAAACATCATCAGATTTTCACACAAGTCCTAAAAGTAGATAAAGAGAACCCAGTTAAACACATGAGACTAAAATATTATACATGGTCATTTATTTATTGAGGAATATGATCCAATATTACATATTAGTGAGTGGCAAAAGTGTGTGACCCTCTAGGATTAGCAGTTCATATGAAGATTTCAAGGACAGGGATCTATTAAAGTCTGCTCTTCATTTACATTTACAGCATTTTGCAGTAAATGTAAATGAAGAGCAGACTTTGGCAGACTATTTTCTCTTCACAACACGTTTGTGGACGTGTATCATGGCACGAACAAAGGAGATTTCTGAGGACCTCAGAAACAGAGTTGTTGATGATCATCAGGCTGGAAAAGGTTACAAAACCATCTCTAAAGATGGAGGAAATGGAGGAAATTCAAGACCATTGTTACCCTCCCCAGGAGTGATCGACCAACAAAGATCACTCCAAGAGCAAGGCGTGTAATAGATGACGAGGTCACAAAGGACCCCAGGGTAACTTCTAAGCAACTGAAGGCTTCTCTCACATTGGCTAATGTTAAATGTTCATGAGTAGACCATCAGAAGAACACTGAACAACAATGGTGTGCATGGCAGGGTTACAAAGAGAAAGCCACTGCTCTCCAAAAAGAACATTGCTGCTCGTCTGCAGTTTGCTAAAGATCACGTGGACGAGCCAGAAGGCTATTGGAAAGAATGTTTGTGGATGATGAAAGTAAATAGAAATTTTTTTGGTTCAAAAGAAGTGTTATGTTTTGGAGAAAGGAAACACTGCATTTCCAGCATAAGAAACCTTATCCATCTGTGAAACATGGTGGTGGTAGTATCATGGTTTGGGCCTGTTTTGCTGCATCTGGGCACAGGACGGCTGCCATCTTGACGGAACAATGAATTCTGAATTATATCAGAGATTTCTAACGGAAATATCAGGACAATCTGTCCAGAACTGACATCTCCAGAGCAGGTGGGTCCATGCAGCAAGAAAAAACGACCCCTAATCCACAAGTCCTTTCTACTACCAAAGAATGGTTACCAAGAAAAAGTTCGATGTTTTGGATAGCCAAGTCAAGTTCTGACCTATCCATAAGAAAATGTTGTGGAAGGACCTGAAGCGAGCAGCTATGTGAGGAAACCCACCAACATCCAGAGCTGAAGCTGTTCTGTACGAAGGAATGGGCTAAAATTCCTCCAAGCCGGTGTGCAGGACTAATGCAGAAATACAGAAACTTCTAAAGGGTACACAAACTTTCAAGCACCACTGTATGTGGAATATCACAATATGAATCGTATCGCAACACATGCCGATATAACCGTATTGTATCGTGAAATCCTTTCCAATATCCAGCCGTAATAAAAAACAAACAAAAAAAAAAAATATATATATATATATATATATATAAAAAATATACTGCCATTGACGTTTCCCTACACTACCCACCTCTACTAAGTTTGTTCCATGCTTAGCCCAAGTGTAGTTTATCATTATCTTTGTGCTGGTCATCATGAATATCACATATCTAAATGCGCATCCTTCACCTCATAATAGTCAGTCAAAGAAAATTACGTTAAAGAAACAAAACTGTTCAAAGAACCTGTCTGAGTTCCACAGTCTAAGCATTTTGCTCACGATTGTGGCTTAGTAATGTAAAAATCTAAGCCGCATTTAGGAGCTCCCCTCTAAGTGTGGGTTAACCTGTGCACCCTACCACTCTGCTAAGAGTTAATGACCATGCTTTCTTTTGGAGTCTGAACAAAAGTGATACTGACTGAGCAATGGACTACAGAGATAGAATAAATGATTTTTATACAGCCTTGGAAAAAACAGACCATTAGTTCCACAATGACCCATATTTAAGAAATGTTTGCACAATCAGACAAGGAGCGTGATTATGCTGAATAACAAAGACAGGACACAGGACACAAAAACTGCAGACAGCTAGAACTACAGAATGTAGCAGGTGGAATTAAGGAGGGAGCCACAAAATGAAATAAAGGGGAAAAAAAGTTCTGCCAAATGCAACATTTTTCCTGGCTTAAGTTTGATTTTCTGTTGACTGTTTGGTTTTATTTAACGTCTCTCTCTCTCATCATCAATGGCCATGTCAGCAACAGACACAAAGTTAGATCGAGACTAGTCCTATATGCACACAATATAGTATAATCAGTTAACCTAGTGCATTTGTAAATACTATAAACAGTAATTCTTTTTAAAGAACTGTGAACGGAATATTTAGTTTGGGGCGCTTGAAGAAAACATGACCTTGACCTGAACGCGCCAGTGCTTTACCGAGTGTTCATCAGGTTTGTCTCGTTACCTTAGAGTGTTCTCTTTCTGCGTACGTCCTATGTAGGGCGCTCTCTCTGCTAAGCTTCATAACAGACCACGGAACCCTAAGACAGCTTAATGAGACAGAATACTGTGTTACTGACTGCATCACCGATTGTTTACCCTCTGCACAAGTCTTTTACGTTTAATGAAATTTTCATCTTTCCTTAAGGCTCAAACCATGATACTACCATCACCATGTTTCACAGATGGGATAAGGTTCTTATGCTGGAATGCAGTGTTTTCCTTTCTCCAAACATAATGCTTTTCTTTCAAACCAAAAAGTTCTATTTTGGCCACAAAACATTCTTCCAGTAGCCTTCTGGCTTGTCCACGTGATCTTTAGCAAACTCAAGATGAGCCGCAATGTTCTTTTTGGATAGATGGCCTTCTCCTTGTAACCCTGCCATGCACCCCATTGTTGTTCATTGTTCTTCTGATGGTGACTCATGAACATTAACTTAGCCGATGTGAGAGAGGCCTTCAGTTTGCTTAGAAGTTACCCTGTGTCCTTTGTGACCTCAACACTATTACCCGCCTTGGGTACTTGGAGTGATCTTTTGTTTGGTCGCCACTCTGGGAGGTAACAATTGTCCTTGAATTTTTCCTCCATTGTCACATCCTGTCTGACTGTGGATTGGGGGTTTTTTGGGTCCAAACCTTTAGAATGATTTTGTAACCTTTTCCAGCCGATGAGCATCAACAACTCTTTGTCTGAGGTCCTCAGAATCCTCCTTTGTTCTTGCCAGGATACACTTCCCACAAACATGTTGTAAAAGAGCAGGGGGCGGTGAAAAGCCTTTTTCTCTCTCCCTTTTCTTTAAATAAAACAGGGTGCCCACTCACACCTATTTGTCCCATCCCAGACTGAAAACACCTGACTCTAATTTCGCCTTCATATGAACTGCTAATCCTAGAGGTTTCCAAACTTAAGCACCACTGTAGTTCAATGAAAATATAAAAATGGCTCAAATAACCTCTCATTACAACCGAAATGTGCAGAAGACCATCTCAATGCATAACACACTGAACCTTGAAGCAGATGAGCTATAATTCACATGGGCTCACTGAAAAATGAACAACAGAAGACTGGAAAAACTTTGCCTGGTCTGATGAGTCTCGACTTCTGTTGCGACATTCGGGTGGTAGAGTCGGAACATGACAGCATGGATCCATCATGCTATCTATCTAATGGTTCAGGCTGCTGGTGGTGTAATGGTGTGGGGGATATATTCTTCGTACACTTTGGGCTTCTCAAAACCAACTGAGCATCATCTGAACAATGAGTTCTTACACTGATGTAGGCTGCAGCTCAGTTTATGCAGCTGTTCTTACGATTATTTAAGACATGGTGGCACTATGGGTGAAATGATTCTAACCAGAATATTAAGTACACCCAAGTTTTATTGTCATCAATATGCTGATTTGAATCATGTCAAAGCAAGGTGAAGACATCACTAACCATCATAAAGCTCATTTTAGTACACTGTGCTCGATTTCTGAAAGGAAAAAAAATCAATGCCGCAATACTAGGACCATTCAAGCTTTTTGTAGATTACTTTAAAAAAAAAAAAAAAGAAAAAACAAATGCAAAAAAAAGGAAACACTTTCAGTATGTAAGAATGGCAGCAAACGCTTCTTGGCAAAAAACCTACTAAGAAACCTACTGTGAGCAAAAAGCCAGTGAACCACTCCTGAACTTCAACTATTTATATTCAGAACAGAAATCATTAAAGGCAAGAAGCACTATTTTGCGGAACCCACGTTTCCATTTCAGCTGGGTAAATCAGTAAGTTTGTCTGACATGAAAAGTCAATGCGTAACAAATTACCAGCAATAATCTGGTTTGGAACAGGCAGAATTATTTTCCACATTCATTCACTGTCTTACCCACTTAATCCTGGACAGGGGCACGGGAGAGCCAGTGCCTAGTTGGCAGCACAAGACGCGATGCAGGAACAACCCTAGACAGAGCACCAACCCATCGTTGGGCACAAACACTCACATACACCCTCTCACACTAGGGCCACTTTTGGTGTAATCAATTAACCGAATGCATGTCTTTGGACTGTAGGGGGAAACTGTGTCCATGTGGGGTTAGTTTGGGTACTCCAGAGAGAACATGCCAACTCCACACAGAAAGGACCCTAACCGCTCCACCAGGGATCGAACCCAGGACCTTCTTGCTGTGAGGCAACGGTGCTAGCCATCGAGCGGACTGATTTTCTATTACTTCTGTTAAGCTGCATATCATCAGCCGATCGGTCAAAGCAGATCATCATTTAATCCCAAATCAGGAAACATTGGGACTGGAGGGAACATGCAAATATAAAAAACTCAGCGTAATACATTTCCTTTGACTTTTATTTTATTGCAGACCCATAATATTCCATGTTGTGTTTGGTCAACTTCATTTCATTTGTTAATAAAGCAATTTGTTGACAAACTGGAGATCTTCTGCCCATCTTTGCTCCTCAAAGACTTTCAGGGATGCTGCTTTGGTACCAAATCACAATTACATCAGCTGTCTAAAAATCACATCATCATTACTGTTTTTAACCACATTACTAGCCCTAAATTGCCCTCAATCCAACTTTTTTGGAATGTGTTGCAGGAATGGATGTTTATTACCAAATGAAATTAAGTTTGAGAAACTTGAAATATCTTGGTTCATACTGTATGCAATAAATTAAAAATCGAAGTAAAGGCAAGAAGTGCTGCTTTTTAAAATTTTCTTACTTACTACTTCTGATTTGGGGTTGTGAGAGCTGGAAGAATTTGTACAGATTAAAGCACAGTCTGCGAGAAACAATTTTCTTTAAAAAATCTGACACCAAAAGTTTGTTTTTATATTTAATGCCTCACATGAACATGATTACAGAACACCTGTCTAATCGCAAGTGCACGCATTTGGTCTTCCCATGCATTCTCTGGTAAACACGATTTAAACGTACATTCAAAGAGCACAGAGTTCAAGCTTTTCCCAAAGTAGTTTGTTCACTGTCTGCCCAAAACCAAAATTGCTTGTTCGGCCAAATTTCTGGTGCATCTCTAAGCTCCCCTCTTACATAAATGTGCAGATCTGCACTGGTGGCTGGTGCTTTTTAAAACAGGGAAAGTACACACGTTAACATCTGATCACTTCGTTTTACTGGCCCTTACAAGAGCAATGCTGAGATATTACTAATGTTCAGTGAAAAATGCACATGTTCAAAGCCATTTTCCAGTGAACATTAGTAGTTTTTAATGGATACACAATCACACCATAGACACCCAGACACACACTGGCTTTACCAAGTGGCCATTAACTCTGTGTCACTTGCTTCAAAGCAGGTTTGGCACAGAGGCTGCGCTGTTAACTGGGAGGAATTTGAGTTTAACAACCAAACAGCAACACTGCAGTGTGATATACTGCCTGGCCAAAAAAAAGGCCAAACATTAATATTTGGCTGGACCGCCTTTTGCTGTGGCATCGTTTCCACAAGCTTCTGCAATGTCACAACATTTATTTCCAGAGTTGTGCTAATTTTTCCCCAAAGATCATCTTCTCAAGCACATCCCCAAGATTCTCAGTGGGGTTCAGGTCTGGACTCTGTGGTGGCCAATCCATGTGTGAAAATGTGGTCTCATGCTCCCGAACCACTCTTTCACAATTTGTGCCCTTCTGACATAGATTAAAATCTTTTCCACGACCACAGGGCGTGTCTTTTGACATGGTTGTTTAACAAATGAGAAGCTACTCACTGCATCAGTTAGGGTTAAAGAACTTGTTG
Organism: Ancistrus triradiatus; assembly: GCA_025084515.1. Taxonomy (NCBI): domain Eukaryota; kingdom Metazoa; phylum Chordata; class Actinopteri; order Siluriformes; family Loricariidae; genus Ancistrus; species Ancistrus triradiatus. The sequence goes on from JAJAGP010001364.1 coordinate 24,622, forward strand.
CCAGTGCTGTTTTTTTGGCCAGGCAGAGTGTGAGATCATTTGATTTGCTAAAACATTAAATATCACCATGATTATTGAATAACACAGACACATGGGCAAAAATTTCACTGCAGCATTTTAAAGAAGTGGTGGCAGCCTACGGTGCACAAAGGTTACCATGTTTAGCAATCTCCCATCTCTTACAGCCCAGTTGTAAATAGAGATGCAACAAGTGCAATTTTCCTGGCCGATTCCAATTTATTTAATATGACCAGCCGATTCTGACTTTCTTTCTAAGAATTTTAAATGACACCATACAAAAACTTTTTAAAGAAAGATAGCAGAGGCTGTTGGTTGTACCCGTCACTATGGACCTGTAAATATCAAACACTGCAAACTTGCTCAAATTGTACTTTACCAGCCTTAAGAGCCTTTTACCAGTTAGTGTAAGGGTACAAGTACAGTGGTGCAAAAAAGTATTTAGTCAGCCACTGATTGTGCAAGTTCTCCTACTTAGAAAGACGAGAGAGATCTGTAATTTTCATCATAGGTACACTTCAACTATGAGAGACAAAATGAGAAAAAAAATCCAGGAAATCACATTGTAGGATTTTTAAAGAGTTTAACTAATTAATGAAATACTTAATTAAAATAAGTATTTGGTCAACGACAAACAAGCAAGATTTCTGGCTCTCACAGACCTGTAACTTCTTCTTTAAGAAGCTCTTCTGTCCTCCACTCGTTACCTGTATTAATGGCACCTGTTTGACCTCGTTATCTGTATAAAAGACACCTGTCCACAGCCTCAAACAGTCAGACTCCAAACTCTAGACCAAAGAGCTGTTGAAGGACTCCAGGAAGAAAATTGTAGCCCTGCACCAGGCTGGGAAGAGTGGATCTACAAAATGCAAGCAGGTTGGTGTGAATAAAATCAACTGTGGGAGCAATTGTAAGAAAATGGAGACATACAGACCACTGATTTAATCTCCCTCGATCTGGGACTCCACGCAAGATCTCATTCCCATGGGGTCAAAATGATCATGGGAACGGTGAGCAAAAATCCCAGAACTACATGGAGGGACCTGATGAAAGACCTGCAGAGAGCTGGGACCAAAGTAACAAAGGCTACCATCAGTAACACACTACGCTGAGAGGGGACTCAGATCCTGCAGTTGCCAGGCGTGTCCCCCCTGCCTAAGCCACAGTACATGTCCAGGCCCGTCTGAAGTTTGCCAGAGAGCATATGGATGATCCAGAAGAGGGTTGGGAGAATATCATGTGGTCAGATGACACCAAAATAGAACTTTTTGGTAAAAACTCAACTCTCCGTATTTGGAGGAAGAAGAATTCTGAGTTGCGCCATACCTACTGTGAAAGTCCGTGTTGCCCCAAAACATCACTGTGCAAACCTGGTGAAGACTTACAGGAAACGTTTGACCTCTGTCATTGCCAACAAAGGTTATGTTACAAGGTATTGAGTTGAACTTTTGTTATTGATCAAATACTTATCTTCCACCATGATTTACAATTAAATTCTTTAAAAATCCTACAATGTGATTTCCTGGATTTTTTTCCCCTCATTTTGTCTCTCATAGTTGAAGTGTACCTATGATGAAAACTACAGACCTCTCTCATCTTTCTAAGTAGGAGAACTTGCACAATCAGTGGCTGACCAAATACTTTTTTGCCCCACTGTACAAGCAAAGACGCTGAATTGCAACTCATCCCACTCAGGTCATACATCCCTAGTGTAATGCAGGAAAAACACTTTTACACCAAATCCCAGGCATAAATAATACAACAACTAAAAACACGCACTATGAGCTTTATTTATAATTTACTAACAAAAAGAAACACGCACTAAACACAAAATCACACAGGAGCACATCGGTGCATCTCTAGTTGTAAAGGCATAATTAAGGTTACTTGCTTTATCTGTGAGTGGTCATCATATTATAGCTAATTATAGACATGGATCCTGAATGCCGCCCACCTGCTGTGATTCCTACTCCGTCCTTACCTAACTGGACAGTGGTGCATGCTCCTTACACATGTTCTGCTTCTGCTAGGGCCACATGTACGACCTGCTACAACAATTCATCCCACCTGAACATCCACAGACTGACTTACCAAAAACTGCCAGAGTAAATACAAATTTAAATTCATCCAAAGAGCCGTATAGGGTTTGGTTTAATTTTCTTCTGTTTGGCTAGACAAGTTTGTTAGTCATTGGAATTAGATTAAGTTGTTTAGAGAAGTTATTTAAGCATTTCACAGTATCTGAACATCATATTTACGCACACTCAAGTGTAGGCAAGCCAGAGCGGCCATAAATTTGAAATGTGCTGATAGTAGTAATGGGGTCTGATTATGATAAAGCCTGGCCTTACTGGCCAGAACAATAAATAACAGCATTCAGTCATAGTCCTTTGGAGTCCATGATAAGAACAGCATATGCTTCCTGAAACACCGTTCAAAAGACCATCTTAGCGAACAGTAAAAAGACATGGTTATGATCTCAACAGGTCATTCTTCCATTTCAGAGCTGTTTTCCGTTCATTTTAAGGGTTGCTCTCAGATTTTTCAGTGCTCCTGAATGATCTGTTGATCGTTAGACAGCGACGATCTACAGGGTTCGGTATCCTCCAAGAGTTCAAGCTTATGCGGGAAGTCTTGGCATGTACCCCCTGAGGATAAGGGGATGTATTTGATAAACAAGATTTCATAATGCATTCACTTCATGTTTCCCATATTTTTCTGAAGGGTAATGCATGAGAGAGTGATTTCGTTATTTATAGTTCCTCTTTGATGTTCATATGGCAGGCCCACACCATTTCCTTTAATGTTCATTAGTAGTACCCTATAGTATATAAAGGATCTGATGTTTTGAGATTTTTATACATTTGACTCTTATTTATTGAAACTTTAGAGTTTGTTGTATTTTGTTCTAAGTATCAGCCATCTAACAGTTGTCAGACAAAACCTCGAATATCTAAATCTGTGTTGGAACTAATACCGGTCGATACAGATACAGTGGTACCTTGGTTCTTGTTGGTAATTCGTTCCAGAAGGCTTATTAAGCACAGAAAACGATGCAAATTTTTCCCATAAGAAATAATGCAAGTTTAATGAATCCGTTCCAGACCCAAAGAAAATCCACACTGTATAAGGCATTATATGCATTAATGGAGTTGTATTGTACAGGGGCTCCCTGATTTACAATTGGGACATGTTTAGTCAAATCAATCATAAGTTAAATGTATCATGAACTGCTGAGTTTAACAAGTGTTTGGTAGAGCGGTCTATACTGTATCATAGTGGAAAAGTAATGAAGCTGTGGCAAGTTAATGTTTAAAACACAACCTACAGCTGGCCAAAATCATTAGCACAAAGCTTATTTTGTAATAAAAAGTTGAAAAATCTCATTTAATTCCATGAGTAATGGATTGAAAGTGAAAAGTAAAAGCAAAACACTTACTTTACTGATGAACTCGAGGTGCTAATCCTACCTACTCAGCCTGGAAGCCAAGAGTATTCAGTTCCTGTTTTCCTTTTGGTTGGCTGTCATTACTAACCATATTAGGACCCATGGAGACTTATTTGCACTAAGAGTACAGTACTGTAGATGTAAAACGAAAGAAAAGCAGGATAAGCACAACGGAGATCTGCACTGAGCAAGAGGTATTGTGAATCTGAATCACTGTGTACTGAATCATTAAATCGGCTGAAACGAATCATGCGGCTCGACTCAAACAAGTTTAAGCAAGTGTGCCAAGTGCCGAGCAAACAACGAGAACCGAGGCAAATACTTCTAGTCAGAATGCGTAACGACCCGAGGTGAAAGAGCTCTGAGGTGGTCGAGAACCGAGATTACATTTTTGAAATGCATGACCTAGTCCAAGCTGTAGGTTATAAAATATTACAACTACGCTAGCTATTCACCATCTCTGGTAATGTATTGAGGAGTTCTAACCATAAAGTACTGAACTGTGTAACTACTGATGGCCCAACTTCAACTCTCTAGCTCCCCCATGGTCCATTAAACATCACTGGGTCTCAGTTCTCCTGATAGAAGAGAAGCACACTCTGGCTTGTAGTAACTCTTAAGGACCACAAGACTTAACTGAAGGGGAGGCTTCTTCGCTTACACTGTGCATATTTAGTAGAGAAACACCAAAAATTTATATTTTCTTGGCCGGTTCCAATTTCTTAAATATATAAAAATGGTCAAGCGCAATTAAAAACACACTGAGGTTTTACCAACTAACAGAAAGACATACACACAAAACAGATCACAGACGCACAAGAACCCAAAAATAAACAGACCATGGAGCTGCACGCTAAACGTTAGGACCGGAAACAAACACAGAGCGGCTGAGCATTAACAGTTTAAGTTTACAGCTCCTTACACACTAAGTGAATTCTGAATTAACGTTGGTCAAAGCACTGTGCTGTTTGTGTGTCTGTGTTTGTGCTGCTGTCGGCGTCAGAAGGGCCCAAATGTAGCTAAATGTGATCGGAACCGAATCGGTTATACGAGACTGATCGACCAATCAGAGTCGATCAATCAATGCATCTCTAATATGTAGGACTACCACAGTTCATGGTGCTACCATGAGAGCTTACCATCTGATTTGCAATCACATGATGGAGAATCAATTAGTACACAAATCAGCGATTTCATACTTCACGTCTTCACCACTCTGATTAACGTCATGGTAGGTAACGTTCTTACGCACACTAAGAAACTGAATGCTGCCTGATAAGCTTAACTTATCTGCTGTTGACGTGCTATTGCTAAAAACATTTGCGTCTGTGTTTATTCACCTTGATGGAGAACAATTCCACGTTTTATCACGTTTCATGTGTTGTCGGTTGCCAAGCACTTCCATAATAGAGTTGGTGAAGCATAGCTCATAACTTCAGATGTCTGTGACATGTTTACACACTCCATGCAGCAATGCGGTGGTAAAATACATCTGCAGTCACAACTGTCTTTCTGTTTTAAATGTCATAACGTTCCTGGTGTTACTTTCCTTTAAAGTGTCAGGAAAAAGGGTAGGAACTCCTTGGGTAGTTTTCTGGACGGTGCCTTTCTGGTATTCATTTTTGGTACCCTGTCCTAGTCACTAAGCACAAATTGAGTTTAAGCAGCTCCACCATTTGCTCGTCACTTCTTGTTGAGAAAAAAGCTTGAAACAGGGAAATGCACTGGCATTCTGGCAAGATAAAATCACAAAAAGATGGAATTGTTTGATATAAAACTCTAACATAGCTGCATGGACTAACAGAGCCCCCCCCACGGCTCACATTTTGGCCTGGTCAGCATCCATATTTGGACACTATAAGAATATCTGAACTCACACTAAACAAACTCACTGGGAAACATTTTTCAGCTACTCATCAACTGTTTGAAGGCCCAACACTGATTTCGCAATTTTTGTATTTGCCCCAGTTTTAGGCCAAGGAGTGTAGATCAAGATAAACCCTCTAAATATGAGGAATGAATGACATTTGTTTATTTCATATTGCACTGTGCTCCATTAAACGCCTAAAAGCACCGAGGCTGTGGTGCAAATCCATTTCCACTGGACTTTATGAATTCATAAACCCTAGAGAGGGCTAACCAGAAGCACAGGGCGCAAAGCAAGAACCAGCGTCTCAGCTGCGCCAGGATACAGAGGGATAAGGGAGCTTGGGTTGGGCTCAAAATGCTTTCAAAAGTTCATAATTATACATAATCCCCATTTGTACTAGGGCTGAGCAAGAGGACAGCATAACCGGATGTCACCAAATGTCAGATCATCCCCTCTAAACCTACACAAATGACGCCTAAATTAAGGAAATTCAGACACAGAATAGTGAGAAGTACACAAATAGCTTTAGAAACAGGCCAAATATTAATGATCCACTCCAATGCGCCCATCCTTGCAAGGCAGAGACATGACATGTGGCTGGTAACAAGTAATTAGTCTCTTTATAATGAATCCACACATTTAACCAATAATGCCCACGTCTGATGAACTGAAAAAGAACGTGGCTTCATGCCTTATGTCGGACAGCGCAGTGTAAAATCGGATTCAGCATGAAGTCAGTTTTACCGAACTTTCATGCACATTCCATGAAGCAAAGAGCAAGTTTTCCTTCCAAAAAAAAATCGCTTTGTATTTGTGTTATCCAGTAAAGCTCTATAATTACACTGAACAAATCTGCAACACACACATGATGGAGAGAGCTTAATTTCTGTTAGCGATTTTGCCTCTAAACAGTAGTGATAAACATGATGATGCTAAATGCCAGGACGAGACAGCTCATATGTGTAACCCTTATGAATGATCACATTACAGGCAAACGGCTTTGCTTAAGAGAAATAAGTTAGCAAGCGTGAAATCTGACACGGTTTCTCTTTGCTGCGATGCATCAGAATCAAAGCGCAGTGCGGGGACTTTGGCATTTATTAGCAATTTTGTGTAGGCTGAAAAGTCATAGTCAATTCAAACAGACTAATGTGGCTGAACATGAAGTGAATAATTTGTTATTATAATATTATTGTAAGAACACCCTGACCTTAAAACAGTTTTATGATGTTCCTGATTGCGTCACTGCAGCGCGGTGGAACAGACCGAGTGAGACAGGGAGAGGACTGCATGCGGGTTTCCCGAGTTTAGTATGGATTAGTTTAGTTAAAAGTTTAAACATATTAGCTTAAACATGTCTAATACCATTTACTGCAGTACCTTATTAGGTGTCGGCAATTATAATGCTTAGTAGTGTTGTTGTCTCAAAAGTCTGTGACAGACTGCAGTCCATCTTGCTTTGTTATTCTCCTTTACTGTTCTCCAATGGTCAGGACCCCCCACAGGACCAGCACAGATCAGGTACTACTGTGTGTACTACAGTGTGTGTTGTGCTGGTATAAGTGGATCAGACACAGCAGTGCCGCTGGAGTTTTTGAACACCATGTTCGCTCACTGTGGCTCTAGTAGACTCTCTCACAAAATGCTGCCTACAGAACGCCGGTGGCTGAACTATTTTTGGACACTGAAGCATATAAAAACTCCAGCAGCACTGCTGTGTGAGATCCACTCATACCAGTACAACACACCAACACACCACCACCACAGAATGGTCTTGACCATTAGAGAAAAGCCTAAAGGGGACTAAAGTATGCAGAGAAACAGATGGACTACAGTCTGGAATTGCTGAACTACACAGTGCTTCTATAGGGGAAGTGGAACTGATCAAATGGACAAAGAGTAGAAACGTGGTGTACCTAATAAAGTGATCAGCGAGTCAATACGGTCTCATACTCAAGTGTATTATTGTAAAGATGTTGTGGTTACAAACCTATATAACTCATGGCATAACATGCCAAGTTGTTTAATACAGTAGTACCTCAGAACTTGACCACCAAATATTATGGGTACGAATTCTCAGTTCTGAATATGGATATAAACGTGAGGAAGCTCTGTCAAAGTACGTCACTGGGCTCGAAGGTAAAGGCATCGAGCACATAAAATCGATTTAACTTGGTGCGCATGCGTGGTACTGTTTTGAACTTGTGAAAAAGTACAATTACAATCGTTACCTTTGAGTGTTAGGCTACATGGTGCTGGCTAAAGCCATGCTGGGGTTTGTTTTTCTTTTTTAGTAATGGCGGGCTGTCTGCTAATGTTTTATTTCACAACTTATCCCTCTAAGGAATCTGTAAATCTGAGCTATTCAACTGCGTTTATATTCACAAAACATCTGAAAGCAGCAGTGCTGATCTGGGTCTTAACTGGAATGAACGTACTGGCAGAAAAAGATTTTAGATCGGCACTCCTACTGTGAGAAGTTTCATGAATATGGCCTCTGATGAGTTAAATTAGGTGTGTAGTGCAGGGAAAACAGTACAGGGTTACTGCAGGACTGGAAACCCTTTCATGCTCACCTTGGAAAATGCCAATAAAAAAAACAAATAAACAAAAAAATTTAAATAAATAAATAAAAGGTTTATCACCTGGATTTACCTAAACAAATAGTTACATGGCTAAGAAAAAAAAAAGAGCTTCCTATCAGATAGTTACTGCACTGGTGATGATGTTTCAGCTGGCAACAAGTTCTTTAACCCTAACTGATGCAGTGAGTAGCTTCCCATTTGTTAAACAGCCATGACGAAAGACACATCCTGTGGTCGTGGAAAAGATGTTCATCTGTTTCAGAAGGGTCAGATTGTGAAAGAGTGGTTCAGGGAGCAGGAGATGACAAAAATTGATGACAATCTGGACAGAAACAACTGTTGTGACATTACAGAAGCATTTCTGTCCAGAGTGGCGCTAATTTACCCCCCCAAGATCTTGTATGGATGATGGGAGATCTGTTCCACTGCACAAAGTCTCCTCCAGCACATCCCAATGATTCTCAATGGGGTTCAGGTCTGGACTCTGTGGTGGCCAATCCATGTGTGAAAATGATGGCTCATGCTCCAGAACCGCTCTTTCACAATCTGACCCTTCTGAAACAGATTAAGATCTTTTCCACGACCACAGGATGTCTTTCATCATGGTTGTTTAACAAATGAGAAGCTACTCACTGCATCAGTTAGGGCTAAAGAACTTGTTGCCAGCTGAAACAATCACCAATGCAGTAATTATCTGATGGGAGGCTCTTTTAACCATTTAACCATTTGCTTAGTTAAATCCAGGTGGTTAACTTGTTTTATTGGCTGACTAGTGTATATAACAGCTCCCAAGTTGAGCATGAAAGAGTTTCCATTGCTGGAGTAACCCTGTCCTGCACATTGTACTGTTTTCCCCACACTACACACCTAATTTAACTAATCAGAGGCCATATTCATAAAAACTAATCTAAAATCATTATCTGCCAGTACGTTCATTCCAGTTAAGACAGGAACCCAGATCAGCACTGCTACTTTCAGATGTTTTGTGAATATAAACGCAGTTGAATAGCTCAGGTTTACAGATTTCTAAGAGGGATAAGTCATGAAATAAAACATTAGCAGACAGCCCACCATTACTAAAAAAGAAAAACAAACCACAGCATGGCTTTAGCCAGCACCATGTAGCCTAACACTCAAAGACAACGATTGTAATTGTACTTTTTCCACCAGTTCAAAACAGTACCACGCAGCAGACCATACATGCGCACCAAGTTAAATCGATTGTATGTAGTCAATGCCTTTACCTTCGAGCCCAGTGACGTACTTTGACAGCGTGCTCTCCCTTACATTTACATTTTATTTGAAGTATGACTCCATGACTTTAGTTTCATTCTTAGATTTATCATCTACGCCGCCCAAGGAGGTTGTGTCCCTTTTTGAGTCTTGGTCCTCCCAAAATTTCTTCCTCATAACACTGTTTTTCCTTGCAACTGTCGCCCTAGGCTTGCTCAATTTGGGATTGGACGTAGATATTAGGAGAGGATGCAAAATTGTAAAGTTGCTTTGAGACAATGCTCCATTGTAAAAAGCGCTATAGAAATAAATCTGACTTGACTTGAGGATCCGTATTCAGAACTGAGAATTCGTACCCTTAATATTTCCAAGTCGTATGCGTAAATCTTCATAATTGTGTATTTTGAATCTGTATTCTCACAAAACACGTGCAACATGACTACTTAAATGTTATTTTTGACAGTAATCTTACTCCATATGCAAGGATGTAACCTTCTTGTCCGACATCCCACAGCACACATCCCTTAGTGCAGTGTTTCTTCCCAGTGCACAGCTTGACAGGTTTCACCCAATTACAGTAATGATAATTGCTGTTTATTCTGCTGTCACATTACAGAACCATAGTACAAATCAAGGTTTTTAGTAATTCTGTATTGGTGTTTTTCATTATGAATTTTCTTAGGCTTTCTTTTTTTATTACTCTCTTGCTCTACTTACAGCCTCGTGTTAGACACTGACGTGTAATACATTTTTTAAGCACTGTTATCGTACTCAGTATGGGCCAATACTCAAAGTTCAGAAGAGAAAAACTGGGATTGGCGCATCTCTACCAAATGGGCTAAAATGTGTGTATCCAACTGTGTCACAGCAAAAAAAACAAAAGACAACCAGCATAATGAAAAACATGGTCTAAGCTCAAGGCAATTCAACAGAACAATACACAATCTCAAAACATATGACATAGATAGCAATGGGACTGTGGTAGTCTAGCGGTTAAGATACTGGACTCTGGACCAGAAGGTCAAGGGTTCAAATCCCACCTCTGCCACGTTGCCACTGTTGGGTCCTTGAGCAAGACTCAAACTACAATTGCTTGGATTGTAAGACTGTATCAACTGGAAGTCGCTCTGGATAAGGGTCTGCTAAATGCTGTAAATGTAATGTACAGGTTCTCCCTGTTTGGCAATGGCTCAGATTATGATTTTTCATACTTACTTTAGGATGGGAATTTGATCATTCGGAATTCTGAATTGCGATTTTTCCAGCAAGGCCAAGTGATAAGAAGTATGATACTCATCGCAGATGCTGGACCACTGAGCCGCCTGAAACTAACCATTTTGTTTTTCACTTTCAATACATTATCCAATGAATTACAAGAGATATTGAGCACTATTAAAAAACAGACTGTGAAAGATTTTGCCCAATTGTAGGTTAACTTGAGTATTTTAAGCATAAACGGAGGAGTCCTCGGTTTATCATACATTCACTTTACGATGGGTTTGTCAGCACATAGCCCGATCATAAATTGGGGGCTTGGATAAACCAGTTATAATAACATTTTAACAATAAAGCTACACTTGAGGGTTCATTCATTCAGCGCGCTATTCCTTTAGATGGCAACACTTGGCATCAGTACTGACACAGATCAGAACCTGTATACGAGTGTGTATACCTTGTGTGCGGTGTGGTGTTTTCACCACTTCCTTTATAGTCTACACTACTTTTTCGAAGCAAAGATTAGCACGCTGGATGTTTCAAAATGGTCTGAAAGGCATAATGCAGAGTCACTTGCTATTTCTGCTGCTTACTAGAGTGAGAAAAATAGCTCGTTCTAACTAAAGCAGAGAGAGGAGCCGCGATCTTCTACAGGATTACACATCATTCTGATCTAAACACTGACATGGTAACGCACGATGGAGAGATGTTGGCCACATTCACATTAAATACACAAAGTCAAGGGAAGTCTGAAAGGATCTCAGTACGATGATCTCAATCTACAGGTGATTCATTGCTGAAGATGGCCAACCATTTCCACTTGGCCTGATGATGTGCAACCTTACACGCACCAGTACTAGATATTTATTCTAATAATCATAAAGCAGCCCTGGCTGCTGCGACTGTTGGGTGTCATGACGTGTATTAGCCCTTTGGTCCGTCTACAGACAGGTGTCCAGTGTACAGGTTGACAGCTAACCGAGCTGGACATCTTGATCAACAGGGCCATTTATCAAGAACCCACACTGACAAATGCAGCTAACCAACGGCCCACTAGTCATCCACAGAAAGCAGACGTGTCATAAACAAGTGCAGCCATATTCGGAGGATCTTGCTTTACCTGGGTTCAGGGAGGACGATTTTCTTGCTCGCCCGGGCCGCTGGAGTCGACTTGCTCTTCTCCATCGCCATCAAATAGCTGACATCGGCGAGAACTGCCTCTAGGTCCGCCATCTTCAACCGTGGCTCGACCGAATCGATACAGAAACGTTACGGAGGGCACAAAGAAATCACCAAACGCGGGGATAATCAGCACGAAACGAACACGACGGCGGCAGTGCGGGAGTCCGGGGCGAGCATCGAGTCCAGTCCGAGCGTTTTTTCCTCCTTCCGACTCGATTCGCCGATCTCACAAAACAGCCATTATGACAGATAAGACAAGATTCACGCGAAGAGAGGGAAATGCGCCTCTTAAGTCGAGCGACGGTCTGCGTTCGGTTTATTCCGAGTAACGGGGGGGAAAAACAGAACTGCAACTTGAAGGCAACTGCAACCAATCCAAAACAATCGTAGCCGGGGTATTACAATAGTAATTTAGATTCGGTTTTTCGCTTTCAGTCCCCCACCCCTTTCGGTGAGTTTATTGCGAGAACCCACCTGCTGGTTAGGACTGTCAAAATCCAGCTAAATGTGCCAAGGTACATTCACACATTTAAAATACTGGTAGCTCGCTAATGCGGCTAGCTCGTGTCCGATGTAACACCCGGCCTTATTACCTAAAAGATTCTCCAACTACAGGATATATACGATGGACCCGGAGCGCGCAGAAGATTAGCAGAGCCGTGTGTTTACCAGTTACAACGCGCTGGCTTGAAAGGACTTGCAAATAGCGTGAAAATGGACGACGGCACACTAAATGCGAGGAGTACAGCAATTTCGCTTCAAGTTAACGTAAACACGAAGACGAGCACACCACCCAGTTCAGCAGCTTAAACCCCACGCTAATTAAACCCGCTCGTCTTCCTGCCAGTGGTTCATCTCTGCTGCAAAGATGAAGCGATTCGTGCGGAGGAGCTCCCAGACCGTGCTGACAAGTTAAAAGAATGGCTGGTTAACGAGGCTAGCTAACTATATCCGGCTTGTGTTGAGCCTGGTTATTCAGTTCTCTCTCACCAACAAGGCGTTAACTGCAGTCTTCGGCAGCTCCATGTAGGCAGTCAGAAGCACTACCGCTTCTCCATTTTTGTTGGCTTTTACAAAAAAGGCGCTGTTTAGAAGCAACGTTAAAGGGGAAAAAACGCGTAACTTATTATATACGCCAACGAAACGCCTCCAAATTCAAGGAATTCAAATGCAGCTCTCGCCAGTGCCGCGTATCCTAAAACGCAATACCCGACAGCAATGGCTTTTTGTTAACCAAACGAAGCAGACCCACGGCATTCAGGGTTTGCTATTATTGCTGTACGAAACAACCTGCTGGAGGTGGAGGGGCGCTCGAAAGGGAAAGCAGCTAAACGTTACAGCTAGCTATAGCTTACGAGTTTTCGCCCTCTCCGAAGGATTAACAGGACTAGACTCGAAAAGGCGCCACGGTCCGCTTCTGAGCAACTGTGAAGTGTCAGCCTATGCAAAATACCCACTAAAGAAACGTGTCAAACAAACTTCCGAGTGCCCCGAAGCCGCAGAGCTAACTGTTGCGGAACTTCATTTTCATGGCTAACTCACTTAGCTGGCTATCGAGAACGAGATCCACCACTAGGCTAAGACAGTTCACTGAACTAAACGTGAACGCTGTTGCCTACAAGCTCGCGACTCTCTAGATATAAACCTCAACGCGGGCAAAAATAAATCCACGATTTTTGTTGTTGTCTCACAAAGAAAAAATCTTGCTGCTCATCTTGAAGTCCCCCAGATCAGTCGTTAGCAAAACGCATCCGCATTTGGGTCGCTGAAAAAGTCTTCAAAAAACTGCACACGCTCGTGCAGCATAGTTCAAACCGAATCCGTCCCAACGCGCACCGTTTGCGCTCGAATGTACCGGCTTTCCAGAGAAGCACCGCCCGAGAACGTAGGGCTTCGTTCCGACGAGACAATGTAAATACTTCACTGCCGTGCGACTTCCCTTGATTATCGCGCTTAGCTTCGATTCGCTGTGAAGGAGGTTTTTCGACTGCTTGCCACAGCACAAGCTGCTCAGGGAGCTGCACTTCCTCTCCGTGTTACACCGCCGCTAAAGCACGGACTGGATCCTCCAACGCTGGAACCTGGACCCAAACGGATGATTTAAACACTATTTGCCAGTTTCCCGGACTGGATCACTAAAGGCTACGTTCACACTGCGAGTCAAAGTGGCCCAAATCCGACCTTTTACGTCATGTGTGACACAGATGTGTTTTCTTTGGGGCGGTGTGAACGAAAAACACACCGAATCTGACGTTTTCCGTTCAATTTGGCCCATATGTGGCACTGAAATCATACATAAATGATGCACCACTTTTACATCATTCCAACTGCACAGTCGTTATAAATGCATGCTGAGAAGCTAAATGGATGACAGCAGGGAGGGAGGTTTGTAATGGTGGGATAGTGAAGTAACAGACCTCATACATTTTTGGACACCTATTGCAACCTCTCTGAGTTTAAGGAAATTTCTAAAGAAACCACAGGAGGACATCACTGCAGTTTCACATGAAAATTTAAAAAGCTGAAAAGGGAAGATTAAAGAAACCAAGGCCGAATAACGTGCTCTTTTTAACATGACCATTACAGAAGTGCCTGTTACTGCTGACTCCATTTTGATTGTTTACCTCTGGATGAGTGGGTCGATAAAGCATAGCTCTTTTGCGCATGAACGTCAGTTTAGGGCGAATGTCAAAAACTGTGAACAGTGTAAAAATCGGATTTGGACCACTTTTAAAAGCAGAATTCACTTAATAAATGGGGTGTCTACATACTTCTGACCACTTGTCATAGTTCACAATGAAAGTCCTGTTTAGGCTAGAATTAGGAAAGGGCTGTGAAAAAGCATCATATGTTTTCCAACAGATAATCTGCTAGATAAACTAGACAGACAGTGTCCTGGTACTTTGAGAGCAATTCATCTGCTAAAAGTAATGTTGGAATTAAATACGCTTTAATGCAGTTGTAACAAAATAAGTATTTAGCACTGTATATTAAATCCGCACAATTTTGTCTGTGTTTAGAAACAAAGTTTTGGTTTTAAAGATAAAATAATATATAGGGTGTCTCAAAAGTAAGAAAATACCCATGTATATTGAAAAGGGTTTAGCAGATGGTCATCCCCTGTGTGGAAAGAGGGAAACCTATTAAGCCATGTCACCAACATGGTGGCCATCTTGAATGCCACCATCTTGGATTCGCCTTCAGTTTTTCCAGTGGTAAGGTAGCTGTGTGACACATCAAACTGGTAGAGAATTTGACCAGAAAAGCAATGGTGTAGCTTTATTTGTAACATTAACCTATTCAAAAAGGGACTTTCCTTCTGTATAGGTCGTGTGAAGGAGAACGTGTTCAGATCGTTCTGTGAACAACGCACACTTGTCAACTCAGAAGATTTCAAGCAATGCCACCCTAACAGCCCTCTCATTACCCACTGCACATTGCCAAATCTTGCAAGAATCTCGCAAGATTCCGAGAAACGTGTTCTGTCGCCCAAACCGAAAGCTGAACAACCAAAAACTACGGATGTAACAATAGCAACCGCTGTTCTGGCCTCATCATATCGCTCGTCGTGTGTCTCTGGAATGTGGGGTTAGCCTCGCGTCAATTCAGCGAAGTTTGTCTTAATGGCATTCTCAAAAAGTTCAAATGCTGTACCTTCTGACCGAGGACAACCCAGACCGTTGAGGAAGCATTTGCAAAATGGACGACTCAGCAATTTCAGATAAACCCTTATTTCTCCAGGTGCTGTTCAGTGATGAAGCAAATTTCTTGGTGAGGTCGCCAAACAACATCACTGATATTGGTCGGACACAATTCCTCACGGGACTGATCCATCTAACATGTCGTGGTATGATGTGATGTTTGGGGTACCTGAATTTGGGGACATTTCTTTATTGATGGA
This sequence comes from Ancistrus triradiatus, assembly GCA_025084515.1. Lineage (NCBI taxonomy): Eukaryota > Metazoa > Chordata > Actinopteri > Siluriformes > Loricariidae > Ancistrus > Ancistrus triradiatus. The sequence goes on from JAJAGP010001364.1 coordinate 40,074, forward strand.
ATAATAGGACACAAGTTGTTAAATGAGGACATGTTTCCTTCATTGTTGTCAGAGGATGGAACATTTACTGATTTCTTCCACCAAGATGGCGCCCGCCTCATTATGGACATGTTGTCAAAGACTATCCTGATGTGCAGTTTCCCCAAAGGTGGATTGGTTGTAGGGATCCAATTGAGTGGCCACCATGTTCTCCTGATTTAACTGCCTTGGAATTCTGTCTGTTGGGTCACGTCGAGGCACTTGTTTACTCTGTAAATTTGCAGAATGTTGTTCATCCTATAGAAAGAATTGTCTCACCAGATACGGTCACACCAGATACTGAAAGCAAAGGTTCACATACTTTTGCCACTCACTTATATGTAATATTGGATCATTTTCCTCAATAAATAAATGACCAAGTATAATATTTTTTGTGTAATTTGTTTAACTGGGTTCTCTTTATCTACTTTTAGGACTTGTGTGAAAATCTGATGATGTTTTAGGTCATATTTATGCAGAAATATAGAACATTCTAAAGGATTCACAAATTTTCAAGTACCACTGTACACGTCCTTTGCTTCCAGACTCCCTGAATGTATTTTAAACACTCCTAATTTCATACAAAATGGGAAACTTCTTACTGAAAAGAAGAAGAAAAAACATAAAGGTGACAAGTCCACCTTTAATGAATTATTTACAATTGACATGCTTGTTGTATCTTAAACATGTCCTCATTCATGCTTGGCCTTGCTGTGCCCTTCCTGCAATAGCTCCCCTTGCCACCCCCTAGCCCCCCTTCCTTTACTATGGTTTTCCTTAATTGGGAAACACCCTGTATAGGCATGGTCCAGTGTTCATGTCAAATACATTCTACTATTCATGATCTATTCAAATCAAATGAACCGCATGTGAATCTATTAACTTTAACTTTGTGAAAGTGCTCCAAATCCCACACAAATTTTTATTAAAATCTACTCCGCATATCCCCAGCAGCAAATAGGCCAGTAATAGAAAACCCCTTGGGCGACAGTGGCATGGAAAAACTCCCTAAGTGTTATGAGGAAGAAACCTTGGGATAACCAAGATTCAAAAATGATGATAAATGTAAGAATGAAACTTATTTAGTTTAACATATTTAAAATATATTTATACTACACAATCACTGTATAATCTTTTGTCCGCAGCGGGAAAGCTTTGATGGCACGGCATGCTCAGTCAACTGGAGGATGGAAAGAGTTACTGTCCCCGATATGGTCTGACCATTTGTCCTTACTATTAATTATTAAGAGTATTAATATTATTATTACTGCGCTCTGACGTAGCTATTATTGTGTAACTGACTAATGCAGTAGTAAGCACTGATGCCTCACAGCTCCAGAAAGAAGCTCTTCAAGTCTCGGTCTGGCTGCTGCCTGTGTTGAGTTTGCATGTTCTCCTCATGTCTGAGTACGTTTGCTCCAGGTACACAAGTATTGTCTCATACTCCAAACAGTCGTTGGCAATCTCTACAAGTGTCTCACTGTACGTGGTATGCATGTGCCTCTTTCGATGGACCTGGTGCCCTGTCCGGGTATTCCTGCTGGTTTAGCATTTAAACATTGAAATTAAACGTTAAATGCATTACCCACCTAAGAAATCTCAAGTTAATTATAACTTATCACGTCGTTAAGAAGGAACATGGTATGACCATTAAATTAAACAATGGAGAAACCATAATAAAACAAATTCCAACGATTTTTATAGATAGTTATGAATGTTGTTATATACATTTCCCCTACAACGAAGGCGTGTGTGGCCATTTTGACTTTTGGCTATATGGCTCCCCCTATGGTTTTTCATAGACATTGCACTGCGTCAACCCAGAAATCAACAATGTCACCGGAGGTTTTTTTATTTCGGTTTTTTTAACCTCATACCTAGTTTCATTTATTTGGAGTTTATTTAAAGTCATTCAAAGCAAAGCCCCGACTAGTCCCAGACAGACGTTTTTTCATTTTTAGCATAGTTCCTAGCCCCTTATCGCACAGCTTTTTTATAGAGCCTCCTCGTGCATTTTTACTCCTCCATCATCTGGAACACGAGCTTGAACCACAGAAAGACTAGTTTATTGGTGCAAAAGGTAGCCAACCGACTTCCTGAGTTTTGGTGAAAAATGTTCTTCTTAAGTTTACATATAATGTGTAACAAAACTTTATGGAGAGCAGTTTATGTGGATGAATGAGAGCAGTTATTCTTGTTCATACTAACAGGAAGGCTACAATGATGTTTAATGACTTTGTTCAAGAGTGGTGGTTTCAGAAAATCTTCACTGATTGCACAGCACACCTTGAGATGGATGGGCTAACCACAATCATTTTCTACCAGCCAAGAACAGGTACCTGAGGTACAGTTGTGCAGAAATCCAACTTTTTGTGTTTCATTGTGGTCATTCACTTCATTTCATACACCTGCTTATCCGTTCAGTGTGGCAAGCTGGCTTAACAAGCCAAAACAGGGTGCAAATTGGAACCACCTCCTGGAAACAGGCACATTCCATTGTAGGGTACATGCACTCACTAGACCCTCCACTGGGACCCTTTTAAGAGGCGATTCTTAATCACTCACTTGGCACTACTGCACCACCGTGCTGTGCCCCAGAACTTTCTTTTTTTCCAGGGGGAGACTGAAAGGGTGGCATAACCGTAGGCACAAATTTGCCCATCTAAATCCAATCAGCCTCATTCTAATTCCACAACTATTTTGCATTGCTGCTTACCAGACCATCCATATCTGGCCCAATATTCCACCACCCTCATATGGCTTAAACATGCCTCATTGCTATTATAATACAACCTTGCACTTTAAGCACCATTCAAATCATCTCGTTCTGGGGACATAAACAGAAATGTTTCAGTCATCCTCGTGACTGGAATACCCATAATCAGCATCACATCCCAAAAGCGTTCAACAACAGTCAGAGACAGAAAATAACATCGCAGGGTGGGCGCAGTCAAATCCCTTGGTCATAAATCAACTTTGAGGAAGATTAGGCAATAACATCCAAAAAAAATGAACGCAAAGGTATTGACCTTCATAATCATGGAGTGGCTATAAAGCTACACAAACAACAACCGCGAAGGGGGAGGGGTCCCAAAATAAGACTTATAAAGGCACTAATAACAAACCTCTTTAAAATCCAAACATAAAACAAATAAAATTAACACAAAAAAAAAACAACCCGACAGGTGTAAATCAAACAAAACCCTGACCTGAAAAAGCAATTATATTTTCCAATTTCCTTTTCCTCTTTTTCCTCCATATTTTCCTCCAAAAACCCAAAGTGAGGATGGTTACAAAGCACATTCTTCATTCTTGAGATTTGGCAAAAAAGACAAGGGAGGAAAAATTAATTATAGGTTCGATTTTTTTGAATCCCCCAATAACCGCTTCCAAATCTACTATAAGTAAAAAACAAACACCATCTGAGTGCCTGCCAAAAAACTATTCATCATCACAATACAAATACATACCCTAAAGACAAAATCCCACACAATTTTCAACTGTCCGCGACTCCTTCAACAGATTTTACGAAAACTCACGTACGAGGCGGACCAAAAGAAAGACCCAACCCCCCCAAAAAAGAAAAAAGAAGGAGGAGGGGCGACCACCCCCCACAGCTGCTCATACACATACGCAAGAGATACACTTTATACATACAGAAACAAAAGCACCCAATAAAACCCTAATATGGGGTCTTTTTGGAATGTGGGGAGGAGACTGGGAAGTACAGACGGCAAGGCAACAGAGGGTACGAGGCGACCCCCACATGCGCATACATACGCAGACACTTTAGAGACACCAATAAACCTAATATGTGTCTTTTGGAATGTGGGAGGAGACTGGAGTACCTGGAGGAAACCCATGCAGGTGGAGTCCATGCCAGAATTGAACCGGTGATCTCTAGAGCTGTGAGGTGACAGTTCTAACCACTGGTGCCACCATGCTGACCACGGACAAGCGCTGTGACACTGAACAGTTTGCTAGACACTACTTGAACTTTGGCTGGAACAGACTTCTGTTGGCAGTTAAGACAAAAGTATGTCTTATCTATGTAAGTTTAAGCTGAGAAAAAAAATCCCTCATCAAGAAATAATTATTTCTAACAATACAACATGTAACACACTTACTGGCACCCCTGCATTTAATACTTTAATAAAGTATCAATAAAACAGCACTTAGTCTTCTCCTATGACACCTTATGAAGTTGGAGAATACACAGCAGACAATGAGACTGGAAGGTGTCCTGTGGTATCTGGCACCAAGGCGTTACCAGCAGATCCTTTAAGTCCTTCAAGTGTTGGGACTGTGGTAGCCTATTACAAGATGGTCCAGGTTTCAAAACCCACCTCTGCCAATCTACCATGGTTGGGTCCTTGAGCAAGGCCCTTAAACCACAATTGCTGTTATCAGTTGTAAGTCACTCTGGATAAAGACATCTGCTAAATGACATAAATGTAAGTTGTGAGGTGGGTCCTCTGTGGATCGGACTTGTTTGTCCAACACATCCCACAGATACTGGGTTGGATTGAGATCTGGGAAATTTGGAGGCCAAGTCAGCACCTTGAACTCTTTGGCATGTTCCTCAAACCATTCCTAAACATTTTTCACAGTGTGGCAGGACGCATTGTCCTGCTGAAAGTCACCACTGCCATTAGGGGATACCATTATCATGAAGGATTGTACTTGGTCTGCAAGTTTAGGTAGGTGGTAAATGTCAAAATAACAGCCACATGAACGTTTTTTGTTTGATTAAAATAGTTGTAATTTGGCGGCAAGCAAGTTACTCCAAGCATCAGACAGAGTCTGCATTGAGACTTAATTCCGGTTATCATTATCAGCATTAGAAGACTTGACAGACAACAACAGGTCAGTGAAGTTTAAGAAAGACAGTTTATTTGGCACGAGTCAGTATAGGCGTCGGAATTTTAAAGAATTGGTTGGCTAGGTTACTGCTGGATGCGGCGGATGGACTGGATCTGAGGAGTCTGACAGTGGGAGCCAAACTCTCTGAAGTGTTTGTACTCGCCAGCATGACGGTCACACTCCATGATGTACTGATATCCACGATAGCCAGGGTACTGGTAGCACACAAATCTGTTAAATGGGACAATCAGGAGTGAAGTGTGAAGGAAAGTAGTAAATTTACCCCATGAAGCGATTATAACAGAAAATGATTTGTGAGGAAATGACACTTACGCTCCAGAGTGGATGCGCATGGACCCCACTTCATTGTTGCACCAGCCCATGGCCTGCAGCGAGGGATAGTCGTCATTGATCTCCCCCTTGCGACCTAGGTAGTTCTCCCTCTCGTAAATTGTCATCCTGCTCTCTCTGTGGTTCTGCATTGGAAGGAATAGATGTTAGTATCAAACCATAGAACATGTTTCACATAAAGTTATGAATTATAAAATTAGTGATCGTTGGCTAGGATTGTTTTAAGACTTACAACACAGGATATTGGCTTGAAAGAGGTCATCCTCTCAATATGGTAAGAATTGCTTCCCCCAAAGGCATCACATTGAGGGTACTCGCCACGCTCCAGCACAAACTGCTGGCCCTGATAAGAGGGATGCTCATAGCCCACCCACCTATGGAGAATTAGTTGTTAGCACCAGGATAAGATTTGACAGTCATCTCCATGTCATGGATCATAAACTATAAACAAATATCACAGCATTTCACATTGACTTTAAAACATGCCACGATCATCTTATATTCCAAATACTTATATAATTTAAGACTTAGAATCAATACATCTACATGTATAACAGCAATGTCATTCCAGTATCTGATGAATTCTAGCACACACACATACTTCCTTCTTCTTGATGAGGTACTGATTAGATAATTACCTGAAACAAATCATATTTATTGAGGTACAATCATGACACATGAACGCTGATTGAAATGTTGATTTCTGAACATTCCTCAGTTAAAACAATAGTACTGTTGTGTTAAAGCTTGTTTTCTTTGTATTATTATTGGTATTATTAATCAAGGTCTGAAAGCATGGCCTCTTCTTTGTTTTTTTGACCAGTTGTCATTTACAGCAAATAATTGCCCTTGTCATCGCTGAAAATAAATATTCATCATTCATTCATTGTCTTAACCACTTAATCCTGGGGAAAGCCAGTTCTTAGCCAGCAACACGGGGCGCAAGGCAGGAACAGCCCTAGACAGGGCGCCAATCCAAAACAGGGCACCCACACTCTCACACTAGCAACGCCAATTAACCTAACAGGCATGTATTTGGAATGTGGGAGGAATCGGAGTACCCGGGGCCTCAGAGCTAGTAATATACTGCAGCCATAGGCATAGTTTTGTGATTTCATTTTTAACAGTGTGATGTGTTTCTCCTGGATGTTAGATTTGGCCGAAATTTTTATCTTTCTTTTAATCGTGTCAGATTTAAACAATTATGGGTGGGTACTGTGAGGGGAATGAGGGGGAGCTGATAAGACACATGCAGCTTATGGCGGCACGGGAGAAAGAACGCTAGCCTCCCAGCCACGGAGCGAGAGCCTGTTAAAAGTGTCTTACAGATGTAAAAAACAGTGTTTAGATAGTTTAAATAGCGTCTTTCCGTCCTCACCCATGGGGAAAGCTCTCCACAGCTCCACTATGCAAACATTTAAGAGCTAGGTAAACTGAATGTGCCATCTGTACATCTTGTGCCATCTTTTGTAGCAGATCCTATGTTTTATTTAATATAAACCACTACCTCGTATGATATGTTAGGTTGGTTGGTGTGAGTTGGGTTGGTGTGTTCCCCCCCAAAGCTGAAATGAAACCTGCGCCACTGACTGCAGCAGTAATAATCTACTTTCAAGTAAAGAGTTCCCAAACGAGAGTTCCCTGGGATCAGATGAGCCAAGCACTTACGCTCCACTTTCTACCCTCAGCGAGCGAACACTCTCAAAGCCAAAATCCATAACATTCCAACACTCAGAGGTGAACTCATGATGGCGACCCTGGAAGCACTCCTCATCGTACACAATGATCTGGAAGAAAGAGGTTAGACTCTTTAAAATGTGCTTACTGGATTGGATTTATTACTTTCATGATAGGAGCAAGGTTACATCAATACAAATCAGACACATTCATACTGGGCCAGTTTGGGGCAGCCAATTAACCTAATGCATGTCTTTGGAATGTAGGAGGAAACCGGAGTACCCGGAGTGAATCCCTACAGACAAGGGGAGGACATGCAGACTCCACAAAGGTGGAGTCTGAGGTCAGGATCGAAGCGAGTGCGCTAACCACTTGCGCCACTTTACCTACCACACACTTATTGGTAATATCTAATCAGGTAGGAACAGATTGATGAATTTTATAGTTTAGAAAGGAAATAAAGTGGTACCTCGGTTCTGAACCACCACGGAACTCGCTGAATTCGGCTCTCAACCCATTTTCACTAGAAAAATTTGTCTCGGCCCTCAACGTTTGCTCGATACTTGGAGCACTTGCTTACAATTGTATGTAATGAGCCGTGATTCATGATTCATGATTCAGTACACAGTGATTCACAATATCTCTTGCTCAGTCAAGTTCTCTGCTGTGTTTATCATGTTTCTCTTTATTTTCACATCTCCAGTACTGTATTCTTGGTGCAAATAAGTCTCATGGGTCCTAAAATGCTTAGTATTAACAGCCAACCGAAAGAAAAACAGGAACTGAATCCTCCAGAACACAGGCTGCAGTTAGCATTAGCAGCTATGCTAGCACCCTGAGTTCATCAATAGCGTAAGGGTTTTGCTTTACCTTTTCACTTTCAATCCTTTACTCACTAAATTACATGAAGTTTTTCAACACTTTATTATGAACTAAGCTTTGTGTTAATGATTTGGGCCAACTGTAGGTTAATGTAAGTGTTAATGTAAGTGTTAATGTGTAATAGGCTCTGCTATGATACAGCATAGACGATGTTAAACTCATCGGTTCATGATACATTTACCTTATGATGGCATAATTCCTTCGTAAATCAGGGAGCACCTGTACAATACAACTCTATTAATGCATATCATTGTGATACAGCGTGGATTTTCTGGGGATCTGGAACGGATTCATTCAATTTACATTATTCCTTATGGGAAAAATTTGCTCAGTACTCATCGTTTTTGGTTCTCGACAAGCCTTCTGCAAGGAATTAATGACCGAGGTACCACAGTATAAACTTTACTCAATGCTGAATAAGAACAGCTAATGAAAATCTAGCCTTTGAAAGCTTCTCAAACTTAAAGAATACATTTATGGTGACATGACACATTAAATACATACCTTCCAGTGGCCAGAAAACTTGGTACAGTGGTGACTCATCTTGACTGTAGGAAAAAGACATCGATTATAAGGAGCAAGTGCAACGAACTAGGAACTCTGACGTTATTTATAATGTTACATGATTCATACATGCGCACCAACTTTACACACATGCTACGCACATGTTGGGAACTTTACAGTATTTCAGACATTCAGTTACTATTTAAAATATATTGTCAAAAATTCTAGGCTTAAAAAACTTGCAGTTACACTGAATACACAAGCACTAGAGCTAAACACTGTAATTAACACAAATTATTCAAATGAACTAAGCTTTGATCATGCCATTCATATGACAGATGCCATACCAATCAATTAGATGCAAAAGCAAGCCTTCGGTTAAAACCTGAGTAGTATGAACATGCATGCAAATCGAAGATTTGTTGAAGGCTTCTGTACTGACGCTTAAAACTATACACTTTCACTACTTCACTGCGTCCCCATTTACCGGAGCGAGGAGCATGGAGGCACTCACCTTGCTTACCGTTGGGAAGTCCTGATGAGAGAGTTAGACCTGGCACACGCCTCCATCCTTATAAAGCCTCCCCTGGCAAAGAGCCGAGCCAAAAGCCCCAGCTCAGCACCAAGGGAGGGGCTTGCATTGTGTATCTAACAAAAGAGTGGGCAATTCCACAGAGCAACAGAAGTGCAAATGCCACATTATGTTTGAGCTAGAGACCGCACGGTATATGCAGTGTTCCTTACATTTCCTTTGACTTTTCACTTCAGACAGCATGAACCCAAGATATTTAAATTTTTTGGGGGTCAACTTCATTTCATTTGCTAATAAACATCCATTCCTTCATTTCAGGCCTGCAGCACATTCCAAAAAAAGTTGGGACGGGAACAATTAAGGGCTAGTAATGAATGAAACAACTAAATAATGATGTGTTTTCAAACATGTGATTATAATCATGATTTTGTACAAAAGCAGATATCAAACTTAATGGATTCTGGAAGGCTGTTCAAATTTGTTTTCCAGCTGAGTCACTCAGGTATAATTGGGAGTCCTGACATGGGGATCATCTCTCAGCACTTCAACAACGGTCCCTGCCAGGGCCTGGGATGAACTGGTGTCCCATTTGGAGTAAACTTGTTTCTCCTAATTCTGGGATAAGCTCTGGACCTGACACAACACTGACCAGGATAAGCAGGGATAAAACTGGGGGAATAAATAAATAATAAATAATAAATAAATGGCAACTGGATAAGCTTGTTTCACTATTTAAGACTATACAGAAAATATTATCTATACTCATTCTTTGATTTTCATACCCACTTAATCCATGTCAGGGTTGCCCTGAATGTGGGGCACACACACTCACCTTCACATTGGGACACTTCTGAGATGCCAGGTGACATAACACAAGTCCTCATAATGTGACAGGAATACCCTGAGAACACCCATACAGACAAAGGGAGAACATGCAAACTTCTCATATTTAGAGATCAACCCAGGGATCTCTACACTCTCAAATGAAAGTCTAGACTGAATTCATAATTTGCCATTGTCTGCCAGCTGTACTGTAGCCCATCCCCTCCTCTCCCCACTACATGTCCCTCCAAATACATGCACATAAAGATTAAAAAACAACATGACTTTGGTTCCACTAAAGCCATACACCTGATGTAGACTTAACAATGCCTATACACTGATAGAATATTTATTCTGATCTTCTCTCTTGGAGGTAAGAGCTGCACTTCCTGAGGAACCTGGAATGTGACAGTTGGGTGATCACTTTACCTACCTGCACCCAGACAAATTCAGGATACTCTTCGGAACACCTCCAGAACCCTGCCCTTCCCTGACCTAGAAACCTGATGGTTGGACCACTGGCAGGCAGAAGCTAACCTAAAGACAGACAGCTTTTGGGGGTCTTGGGGGAATTGCTGTGGTCTTGGCTTGGATTGCTGTTGCAGTGCCAGGGGATGAACTTCCCCATCCTCCCTCCTCTCCCTCAGACACGGTCCAGAACCTGGACCTCTGGGGTGGTGAGCTAGCAGACTGCTGCTGTGACACTCAAGTGCCCCTTTAGTTAGTTACTTTCCAAATTTACATTTACAGCATTTAACAGATGTCCTTATCCAAAGCGACCTACAGAAGTGCTTTGTCCTTATTAGACGTTACCTCATGCTAGTACAAATAGGCAAAATCCCAAGAACACAATCCAACTTTCAGTCTTCACTTAAGTGCTGGGTGAAGACGCGAGTCTTTAATCACCGTTTGAAAACAGCAAGACACTCAGCCATTCAGATATCCAGTAGAAGTTCATTCCACCACTTGGGTGCCAGTACGGAGAAAAGTCTTGATGCTCGTCTTCCTTTGATCTTGAGTGATGATTCAAGGCAAGCTTTATTTCTATAGCACTTTTAACAATGGAGCATTGTCTCAAAGCAGCTTTACAATTTTACCTTACCGTCTAAATGATAAAGTCAATTCCAAATTAAGCAAGCCTAGGGTGATAGTGGCCAGGAAAAACTCCCCAAACGTTATAAGGAGGAAACCTTGGGAGGACCACGACTCAAAAAAGGGAGCCATCCTTCTTGGGTGGCTTAGATGATAAATGTAAGAATTAACTATGTTATCTAATTAATTCATAGCAATAGTTTTAATTAACAGCAACAAAATAAATATTAAGAGAGAGAACATATTTAAAAATATAATAAATAAAATAAAATAACGATTAGACTAACATTTTAGAGAAAACTAAATATTATGAAGAGTATAACAAAACAGAGAATTTAAAAGCTATAGCGTATAAGGTAATATTTCAAGGGAAATATTGAATAAAATAACATCAAAATATGCATATTGACGTTATGATGTGTCCTCGGTGATGTGCGGCATGGTGGCTCTGTGGGTAGCATCGCCATCTCACAGCAAGAAGGTCCTGGGTTCAATCCCAGGGTGGAGCGGCCTGAGTCCTTTCTGTGTGGAATCTGCATGTCCTCCCCGTGTCCGTGTGGGTTTACTCCGGGTACTCCAGTTTCCTCCCACAGTCCAAAGACCTGCATGTTAGGTTAATTGAATACGCTACATTGACATGGTTTGAGTGTGTTTTCTGGCGAAAGATGGAGCGACGCGACGGCTGGAGTATTCTCGGTCGCATCAGGTGGCAGTGGGTGGACCCCGCACCGGCGGGACAAGCGCCAGGAAAAAGAAGACGATGTGTCCTTGGTGGGAAAGTCTTGGTGGCATGGCATCCGCAGTGAGAGTTTCTGCCCTCTGTGGTCTGAGTACAGTGGGCTGGAGCTGATGATGGAAGAACAGCTTGGGTGATGCAGAAGCGGAGGAACGTCTTAGTGCGTGGCCTGGAGCTGGTACCTGAACCAAACTCAGAGAGAAAAGAGAAAATGTAGTTGTCTATTGACACGAGCACAAGCTATAGTCCAGTTGAGCCAAGCTCACGTCTCGAAGGGTACTCTCATTTGTCATTGACTGTAATAAAAGTAAATGCAAATCAGTGCATCAGCCGAGAGAGTAGTTGGCCAGCTGAGAAGATAGCTATGGAAGGGTAATGTAATTGCAGGAATTAGGAAAGTACTTGCATACCTGAGGCTGCAGACAATCAATGACACAAGTTTCTGTACATATCTTCTCACACTCAATGTCAATATACTACTGTGTTTAAATACAAAAGGAAGATAATCAAAAAGGTATGAAATGTTAGCTGAGCACTGCAAGAGTTCAGTTAATAAGAGTAGCTTATCCACTATCCGTATGCTGTTTAGCTGATAAGGGCTCTTTCAGTGGCTCTTTCAAGTGTTCCAATGTCAGTGCCAGACACAATCAGACTAGGGAAACTAGCCACCCGAAGAGCAAATCATAGTGCTAGCAACCTAAATGTCCTAGTATGATGTACAGCTAAATAATATAACTTAGAACAACAACAAAAAGTTATCTCTAACCATATGTTCCACATTTTCTTGTAGATCACTCTTTATATTTTCTGCAGACCTGTTGTCGGTTTGCATTTGTCTTGACCACTAGTGATCTACAGAGAACAAAATACACTGCCTGGCCAAAAAAGGTCACCACCTGGATTTATTTATTTAATTAAATAATTTTAAAAAGAGCCTCCCATTGGATAATTACTGCATTGGTGATTATGTTTCAGCTGGCAACAGGTTATTCAAACCTAACTGATGCAGTGAGTAGCTTCTCATTTGTTAAACAACCATGTCGACACATCTTGTGGTCGTGGAAAAGATCTGTTTCAGAAGGGTCAGATTATGAAAGAGTGGTTCAGGGAGCATGAGACATCATTTTCTCAGATGGATTGGCCACCAGAGTCCAGACCTGAACCCCATTGAGAATCTCTGGGATGTATTGAAGAAGAAGAAGGTCCAAATCTTCCATCATCAATACAAGATCATGGGAAAAATTAGTGCAACTCTGGACAGAACTGCTTCTGCAATGTCACAACATTTACAGTGGGGCAAAAAAGTATTTAGTCAGCCACTGATTGTGCAAGTTCTCCTACTTAGAAAGACGAGAGTTGTCTGTCATTTTCATCATAGGTACACTTCAACTATGAGAGACAAAATGAGAAAAAAAATCCAGGAAATCACATTGTAGGATTTTTAAAGAATTTAATTGTAAATCATGGTGGAAAATAAGTATTTAGTCACCCACAAACAAGCAAGATTTTTGGCTGTCACAGACATGTAACTTCTTTAGGAAGCTCTTCTGTCCTCCGCTCATTACCCGTATTAATGGCACCTGTTTGACCTCGTTATCTGTATAAAAGACATCTGTCTACAGCCTCAAACAGTCAGACTCCAAACTCTAGACCAAAGAGCCCTTGAAGGACACCAGGAAGAAAATTGTAGACCCACACTAGGCTGGGAAGAGTGAATCTACAATAGGCAAGCAGGTTGGTGTGAATAAATCAACTGTGGGAGCAACTGTAAGAAAATGGAAGACATACAAGACCATTGATAATCTCCCTCGATCTGGGGCTCCATGCAAGATCTCATCCCATGGGGTCAAAATGATCATGAGAATGGTGAGCAAAAGTCCCAGAACTACACAGAGGGACCTGATGAATGACCTGCAGAGAGCTGGGACCAAAGTAACAAAGGCTACCATCAGTAACACACTACGCGAAAGGGACTCAGATCCTGCAGTGCCAGGCGTCCCCCCTGCTTAAGCCAGTACATGTCCAGGTCCGTCTGAAGTTTGCCAGAGAGCATATGGATGATCCATAAGAGGATTGGGAGAATATCATGTGGTCAGATGAAACCAAAATAGAACTTTTTGGTAAAAACTCAACTGGTAGTGTTTGAATGCTGAGCTGCATCCCAAGAACACCATACCTACTGTGAAGAATGGGGGTGGAAACATCATGCTTTGGGGCTGTTTTTCTGCAAAGGGGACAGGACGACTGATCCGTGCTAAGGGAAGAATGAACGGGGCCATGTATCGTGAGTTTAGCCAAAACCTCCTTCCATCAGTGAGAGCATTGAAGATGGAACGTAGCTGGGTCTTCCAGCATGACAATGATCCCAAACACACTGCTTGGGCAACAGAGGAGTGGCTCCGTAAAAAGCATTTCAAGGTCTTGGAGTGGCCTAGCCAGTCACCAGACGTCAACCCCATGGGAAATTTGTGGAGGGAGTTGAAAGTCTGTGTTGCCCCAAAACATCACTGCTCTAGAGGAGATCTGCATGGAGGAATGGGCCAAAATACCAGCTATAGTGTGTGCAAACCTGGTGAAGACTTACAGGAAACGTTTGACCTCTGTCATTTCCAACAACGGTTATGTTACAAAGTATTGAGTTGAACCAAATTTATTGACAAAATACTTATTTTCCACCATAATTTACAATTAAATTCTTTAAAAATCCTACAATGTGATTTCCTGGATATTTTTTCTCATTTTGTCTCTCATAGTTGAAGTGTACCTGTGATGAAAATTACAGACCTCTCTCATCTTTCTAAGTAGGAGAACTTGCACAATCAGTGACTGACTAAATACTTTTTTGCCCCACTGTATTTCTGTCCAAAAGTGCATTTATTTTTTCCCCATGATCGTGTATTGATGATGGGAGATTTGGACCACTGCACAAAGTCTTCTGTCTTGTGTCTTTCGACATGGTTGGTTAACAAATGAGAAGCTACTCACTGCATCAGTTAGGGTTAAATAACTTGTTGCCAGCTGAAACATAATCACCAATGCAGTAATTATCTGATGGGAGGCTCTTTTTTAAAACGATTTAATTATTTGCTTAGTTAATTCCAGGTGGTGAACTTTCTTTTTGGCCGGGTGGTGTACTTTACATCTACAAAGTGGAGCAGTATGGTGAATGTCTCTAACAAAGTGGATAGTGAGTGAAAAGTGTTTTTAAACTCCAGCAGCCTTCTGTGTCTGATCCAATCTATCCAGCTCAAAACATACAAACACACCACCACTGAAGTGCTGAGAATGATCCACCACCCAAATAGTACCTGATCTGTGGGGGTCCTGACCATTAGGAAGCAGAGTAAAGGGGACGAACAAAGTGTGCAGAGAAACAGATGGACTACAGTCTGTAATTGTAGAACTAAAAAGCGCAGTGACCTCCTCTTTCTTTGTCCTTGTGCAAAAGAGCTTGGGCAGTACATTTGGAAATACCTGTCTACTGTAAAACTGCTTGTCCTGCTCATGCAGGATAGTCACCTTGTATCTTCTTGCTGTACTCTCCTTTGCCATTATGTAATATTTTAAGGTTATACTATTACAAACTACCACAGTCTTGCTTTTTAGGACAGTTGTATCTCAACCAGGTTTATTATCTCTACACAGGTGGTTCTGTCTCTCTTAATCAGTTTAGATTAATCTGCACATACTGACCTGTAGCACCTTTGTTTAATCCTATGAGTGGCATGTTGGTGCAGCAGATCCCCGGTTTCTTGACCCTGAGTTTGGATTTCCTCCCTTTGTCTGTGTGGGTTTGCTTTGGTTTCCTCCCACAGTCCAAAGACATGCAATAGGTTAACTGACTGTGCTAGATTGGCCTGACTGGGTATAGATGACTAGTTTCGAGGAGAAACAGTGTAGCCTTGCATATGCCGTTCATTAGTCATTGATGCTGAAAGTGATGTTAAATAAGCAAAATGAAAAACACAAAATTATTTTTTTATGTATTTAAGTAACATCAGCATCAATGGCTATTCATGAGGGACCCATTTAGAGGAAGCAGTTAACACACGTCTGTTGGAATGTGGGAGTAAACCGGAAGAGAAGAAGACATGCAATCTCCACACAGGTGGAGTCCAAGCTTGGATTCGAACCAGTAATTTCTGGAGCCGCACAATGACTGCACTCAAAATATAAAGCTTATAAAATGCAACCTGTCATGGAAGCATGGGCAGGATTGGTGTGGTCCTCCCAAGGATTTTTCATTATAATATTTATGTTCTTCCTCGCCACTGTCGCCCTAGGCTTGCTCAATTAGGGTTTTGAGTCTAGATATTAACAACCATAAATAAGAAAAAGTAGGGACATCATGGAAAACACAGTTTTTCTTACATTTCCTCTGACTTTTATTTCATTGCAGACAGTATAAACCTGAGATATTTCAAGTTTGTTTCTGGTCAACTTCATTTCATTTGTTAATAAACATCCTTTACTGCATTTAAGGCTTGCAGCACTTTCCAAAAAAAGTTGGGATGGGTGCAAATTAGAGCTAGTAATGAATTACAACAACTAAATAATGATGTGATTTCAAACAGGTGATGTCAACAGGTGATTATAATCATGATTTGGTACAAAAGCAGCATCGAGGAACTTAGTGTTTGAAGAGCAAAGATGGCCTGAGGATCTCCAGTTTATCAACAAATGTGTGGGAAAATTATTGAAATGTTTAAAAGCAATGTATATCAAAGAAAGATTGGAAGGGATTGACATATTTCTCCATCTACAGTGACATAATATCATTAAACAATTCAAGGAATTTGGAAGAATTGCAGTGTGTAAAGGGCAAGGGTGCAAGCTTAAGCTGAACACCCGTGATTTCTGATCCCTCAGACGCCACTGCATCAAGAACCATCACTCCTCAATAGCTGATAGAACCACATGGGCAAGGGATTACTTTATCAAACCTTTATCAAGCACTACAATACGTTACATTCACAAATGCCACTTACAACTTTACTGTGCAAAAAACAAGCCTCACGTTAACCATGTCCAGAAGCGGCGTCGACATCTCTGGGGTCAGAGGCATCTAGGATGGATAATCACACAGAGGACTGTGCTCAGACCAATCAGTATTCCAGATCTTTCAGATGCTCCAGACCAAAAACGAAAAGTCAAGTCAAGTCAAGTCAGATTTATTTATACAGCGCTTTTTACAATGGAGCATTGTCTCAAAGCAACTTTACAAGTTTAGATTATCTCCTAATAACTACGTCCAATCCCAAATTGAGCAAGCCCAGGGCGACAGTGGCAAGGAAAAACTCCCCGAGTGTTATAGGAAGAAACCTTGGGAGGACCAAGACTCAAAAAGGGACCCAACCTCCTTGGGCGGCATAGATGAAAAGGACCATGCACACTGTAATCAGTACTTATCAATACATCAGTACACTGAGACCTTAAAGGACCTTAAGGCTGCCTTCAAGACATCGTCTGGGCATTTTTCAACAGGACAATGCAAAACCACATGCTGCATACATTACAAAGGTATATTTTTGGATACGGGGACTGGACTGGCCATTTTCCATACTGTCCCAACTTGAACTGTTTTGGGATTGTATATCTCCCTTCCTCTGCAGTCAGATATATTGTACACAAAGGTCAACGGTGAAGGACCAATGAAAGAAAACAGACAATATACAGACAGACCAAGAAAGACTACCAGAAGACTGGAAAGGATCATTCAAGAAAGACAGGTGACAAACAGAAGCAACAATTGCTGAAGACATTAGTGAGAATGACCAGACACAACTTAGTGCACAAACAGAATCAAAGGGTGAATAAGGTGGCAGAAACCATTCATCAGCCTATATTTTCAAACGAATGTGCACAAAAAGGCAGTGGCTTCTGGACAACTGTCTTATTTTCAGATGAATCCACATTTAACTTGCATTAATCTGATGGTACAGTCTTTGTGTGCTGAAAGACCGGAGACGAATTCCAACCAAACTGTATTAAGAGGTCTTTTAAAAACAAAAGTGGAGGACTACGGCTGTTTCTCCTACAGTGATATCGGTAAGCTTAATGGCATCATGAGCACAGAAGTGTGCAGAGACATTTGGATGCAACCTTGCAGAAATCAGCTAAGAAAGTGTTCAAGCGACTATATACTGGATTTTACAGCATGATCACAAGCCAAAGCATATCAGAAACTTTTGGGGGGAAAAACCTTTGACAGAAGGTCTCTACAAGGTGGAGCAATAAGGTAGATGTGTTTAATAGAGTGCACAGTGAGTGAACACAGTGTTTAAAAATCCAGCAGCACTGCTGTGTCTGATCCACTCCTGCCAGCACGACACACACTAACACACCACCATCACATCAGTGTCAGTGCAGTGCTGAGAATGATCCACCACATAATAGGGCCTGATCTGTGCTGGTCCTGTGGGGGTGTCATGAACACTGAAGAACAGAAACAAAGCAGACTAACAAAGTATGTAGAGCAATTGTAGAACTACAACTAAGAGCTGCAACTGTCAGCTAAGAACAGGCAACTGATCCCAAAATTGGACCATAGAAGACTGAAAATTATTTGCCTGATCTGATGAGTCTTGGTTTCTTCTGTAATATTAGATGGTAGGGTCAGAATTGGTGTAAGTAAACAACAGGAAATGGACCCATGCTGCCTTGTATCAACGGTTCAGGCTGACTGCTGAGTTGTAATGGTGTGAGGGATATTTTATTGGCACACCCTGAATAAACATCATTTAAATAGCCTTCCTGAATATTGGTGCTGACCACGTCCATCCCTTTATAATCACAGTGAGCATCATCTTCTGTGCACCATGTCAGACAGCTCAGATCGTCTCAAACTGGTTTCTCAATTATGATAATGAATTCACTGTACTCAAATGGCCTCCACAGTCAGTAGATCTCAATCCAGTAGGGCACCTTTGGGAGCTGCTGGACCAGAAGATTCACTTCATGAATGTGCAACTGACAAATCTGCAGCAACTGCGTGAAGCTATGATGTCAGTATGGAACAAAATCCTCATTATTATTACACAATAATAAAGCACCACATATCTGAAAAAGTTGGAACAGTATGGAAAGTGCAAAAAAAAAAATTAGTGTTCCTTACATTTACTTCATTGCAGACAGTATGAACCTGAGATATTTCATGTTTTTTTCTGGTCAACTTCGTTTGTTCATAAACACCCATTCTTGCATGTCAGGCCTGCAACACATTCCAAAAAAGGAGCATAGCATGCATTTCTTCCAAAAAAGATCTGGAATACTGTGTGAGGGTCCATCCACGAGCCCACAGAAGTTGATGTCGCTTCTGGACATGGTTAACATCAGACTTCTTCTTGCTGAGTAAAGTTTTAAGTGGCATTTGTGAATGTAACTCCGTATTGAAGTGCTTGATAAAGATTTGATAAAGTAATCCCTCGCCAATGTTTTTCTATCAGCTACTAATGAATTATGTTTGTTGATGCAGTGCCACCTCAGGGATCGAAAGATCACGGGTGTTCAGCTTAAGCTTGCACCCTTGGCCTTTATGCAGGGAAATTCCTCCAGATTCCTTGAATTGTCAAGTCAAGTCAAGTCAGATATATTTATATAGCGCTTTTTACAATGGAGCATTGTCTCAAAGCAACTTTACAAGTTTAGATTATCTCCTAATAACTACGTCCAATCCCAAATTGAGCAAGCCTAGGGCGACAGTGGGAAGGAAAAACTCCCTAGTTCTAGGAAGAAACCTTGGAAGGACCAAGACTCAAAAAGGGACCCAACCTCCTTGGGCGGCGTAGATGATAAATCTAAGAGCGAAACTAAAGTCATGGAGTCAAAGTTCGAATAAAATGTGAAGTATGCACATCGACATTAAGTGGCCCGGGTATGATGGGGCTGGAGCTGATGACTGAAGCAGCTTGAGTGGAGCTCAGCAAGGAACATCATGTGTGGGCTGGAACTGCCGGAACACAGCTCGGAGAGAAAGAGAAAAAAGAAAATGCAATTAGTTATGATTAAGAGCACAGGTCTATTAAACAATCACTGATGCCATGTCAATCACTGATGCCATGTGTAGCATGAGACCCCGGCAGCATTGTATCTATAGCAGGCGCATAGCTAGAAAGAGGAGAACTTGGTAGGAAACACAGCCAAAGAGGGAAACACATGAGACATGGCCAACCCCACGGGAGACAGAAGACAGCAACCCAATGTCTCTGATCACCAAGACTCTTTGACTATTGAAACCCCCACCTCTTGCCCTTATTCTAAGGCAAGGATGCACGAGTCAAGATCACGAAGGACCGAAGCCCAGTTCAGCCAGGACCGCCCACTCGACACTCCCCCGGCTTACCCGCGGACCAAGCGCCATTCCCCCAGGCAGGAAGGACATGACTCACAGGCCTCCCAGGCCCCAGTGACCCAAGCCATGCATCACTCCGGTCTAAAATCTAGTCAAAAGCATGTGTAAAAAGTATGTCTTTGCCTAGACTGAAAACTTTGGATAGGTCGAATCTCGAACGAAAGTGGAAGTTTATTAAGTTGGGGGGCCATGAATAGAAAGCCTTTCCCGCTGATGACTTTTTTAATTCTAGGAACAAAAGAAGTCCTGCACCCCTGAGAACGAAGGTAGACAAGTTGGATTGTAAACTCTAAGCGTTCAATCAGATAATGTGGGGCCAGGCCATGTAGAGCTTTATAAGTTATAGAAGTATTTTTGTATCAATGCGGATTTGACTGTAACCAGTGTAGTGAGGATAGAACAGGAGTGATATGATCAAAAAATTTCTAGTTGAGTAGCACTCGGTGCGGCTGCATTCTGAACTAACTGAAGTTTATTTATAGATTTATAGAGCATCAGTAAGTAAGGCTTTACAGTATCCAACTTGAGGTTTATAAACGCAATATGAAAAGTTTCGCATCATTAAAAGAGGAGGATATTTACTAAGTTTAGCGAATTTACGTATTGAAAGAAAGCAATTCGAGTGATGGCTGCTAATTGTGTGCATCAAAGGAGAGATCTGAATCAAAATGTGAACCCAAGTTTTTTACAGACGGAATGGGCAAATACCTGGACAGCCATCTAGATTTGTTTAAGGATATTCGCACTGTAGAGGGGAAAAATGTATGTAATGTAAAAATTACAGGGAGTTGTGTAAATCCTTTCCATCTTCTTGAGGTACATTGTTTTTAAAACATTTCAGTTAATTTTTTTCAGGCATTTGTGACAAACGGATAGTCCTCTCGCCTCTTTTGTACCAAATCATGATTACAATCCCTCTTGAAATCATGTCATTATTTAGTTTTTTTTTACCTCATTACTAGCTCTAAATTTCCCTGTCCCAACTTGTTTTGGATGTCTTGCAGGCCTAAGCAGGAATGGATTTTTATTAACACATGAAATGAAGTTAACCAGACAAACATTGAAATATCTTGGGTTCATACTGTCTGCCAATGAAATAAAAGTCTAAGTTAAATGTAAGAAACAGTGCACATATTGTTATTTGGCATTTTCCAATACGTCCCAACCTTTTTTGACTGGGTTGGTTATACAGTTATATATAATTAGATACGTTCAGAATGGTTAGCAAGTGTAAACTTGCAATAGTTCTTTCCAGTATTAGGCAAAATTAAGAACATATAGACCAATATTTTGATAGGGTAACATTTATATAAGATAACATGAACATTTCGAAAGTTCAGGCATTTAGAAAGTCAGGCCAGTAGATCTTAGTTTCAGTGACCTCTGACCTATACATTCATGCCATCCAAGTTCCCACACGGTGGCCTAGCAGCGCATATCGCACAGGAGAAAGAGAAAGTGCAATTGTCGGGTTTTTTTTTCTATTGATGGCAAAGTGCTTACAGAATCAGGTAGAGCTTTCTCTGCAACGAGATTACAACATGGCTTAGCACAACCAACTCTGATGACCAGGTCCTGTTTCTATTGTGTGCCAAGTCCCTCCACACTCATCTTGACCAGAGTATAAAATAGTGGACACTGGATGGAGAAAGCAGCACAAGCCAGCCAATTCCACACAGCAACAGCTGTACATAAGCAGGTAAGAAGGCATCCAAACTGGGAATGGAATATAACTTAAGGACACTATTATTATTGGGTGGGAGTCACGCCAGTCACGATCATGTAAAGCTGAGCTGCTCTGGATTGACTTTGTGGGGAATGAGGTTTGCCATTTATAATATGACAGCCAAAGCTAATCAAGACTCTGTTTCAATTAATCAAATCAAAGTCGTCTTCACAGGGACACGGTCTCCCATATGCTAACCTACTGAGGATGGATATAGATATAGTCCCCAAAATCCCATGACATTCCACCCTTTGCCCCTCCCCACAGACGCTCTTGAAAACTCCACTGACAGTCTCAGGACAACCAAGCTGCCTCCAGCCAAGGCACTGTGACAAGACAAGGGACCTCCTGCTCTCCCGCCTCAGCAGGCCACCAAGTCTGGAGATCCTGGAAGGGCAACTACGAGTAAGTGTTTTTTTTTTTGCTAATGCCTTTCCATACACCAGTTTAGAGTATAAATTACTGATGCAGCTTCAAATAGGAAAAACCATGAGTCTGAATTACAGTACTTAATAATCCGATTTAATGATCGGAATTTCTGCAGTTATCTGATTATCAAGTGGTCATGTATACAGCGTTCTCCAAATCTAAAACAGATTAAGTAATCTCCATAAAGAGAGCTGGATTTACCCCCGTTTAATCGGAGTACTGATAGCAAATATACCATTACCCGATTTTCAATCAGTTTTAGCAGGCAAACATGATTGCCAGGTCTGCTTATTCTTATAGGTTTCGCATCTTTAGCACTTATTTACATAGACCAGGAGGGGATTCTTTCGTAGGATCCGGCAGTTAAGCACAGCAAGTCGCTAAATGGCTAGCGAGCACTTTGAGGAGACTCTGAAACGAAATATATACTCAAGAAAATGAAAAACTTGATTATGTAATATTAAAAATTGAAGTTTCCGTCACATTTCTGTGAGATTACTGGCTGGTTGCCTAGTAGAAATCCAATTATTGTCTGGGTCTTGTAAACCCGGTGGTTTCCCATTATTTGATTACTCAAGTACATGTATAACTCCTTTATGGGATTACTGACAGAATCTGATTTTCTGCTGTTAGCGGATTGTTAAGTGCATGTAAATGCACTCAGTGATTAGTCATCATATGATTATTTGAAATTATCCTGTAATATCCAGCTATGTGTTGTGCTGGGTGTTACATTAGGGTTGGGAGGTATGACGGTAGCATTCCAATAACGCACACCTAAAACCACTTCCTGACAGACTCTCGTTAGATTCGCGCATTTGAATGATTTGGCCGAAACCATAAATCATTAATCATATCATGAGTATTATGTTATTCCTTGTACTAAACACGGTTCAAAACAGCGCTGAACTCGGCTGAATAGGCCTGAAAAAAGCAATCAAATGAAGAGCCGTTTGGGAGTCGACTCCTTAAAAAAAGCCAGAATTCGCTTCAGGTTTTGTAAACTTCTCCCGCTTTCACGCGAACACGGACACGCACGCGCACACACAGACCTGTCAGACACGCCGATTTTGGCTGTTACATTAAAAAAGATTATACAGACTTTAATGTGAAATGTACGATGTAACGTAGGATAAAAATTATATCCGGGTCTAAAACATTCGGGGTTTGAGCCCCGATCAAATTACCTGACGACCTGCTATTTTTGGCTGCTTTGTGTGGAAAGTGGTCAGTGAGAGTTTGACAACCGATTGTTTTAGTTTTTCTAATAAAGCAACCGTTTGTCAAACCCTCTTTGTTTACTGTGAAGTAGATATTGTATACTGTGAATATGACGTATGAAACACGTCAATACCGACCAACACTATTTTAAATCTCTCCCGTTGACAATGCTTATTAAATAACGTTGACGTCCTGTCCAGATGATGCTGTTTGACCAGGAGAACTTTCAGGGAAGGATGATGGAAATCTACAATGAGTGCATGAATGTTTGTGACCAAGGGATGAACAGAGTCCGCAGTATCATTGTGGAGTGTGGCCCGTGAGTTACCACAAGTTTCCTATTTTTTGATATCCTGCGTTTTGTCAGTGCTCATGGTGTACTCATGATGCGTATTTCTGTCTGGCACATGTGTCTGGCATGTCTTACTTTCTTTTTAGCTTTGTTGCATTTGAGCAGACTAACTTCCGTGGTGAGATGTTCATCCTGGAGAAGGGAGAGTATCCTCGCTGGGACACCTGGTCCAACAGCTACCGCAGTGATTGTATCATGTCCTTCAGGCCCATTCGCATGGTTAGTATGACGGATTTCATTCCTACACAGCTCAGCAGCTATTCTGTATATTTTATATATAGTGGTACCTCGGTTCTCGTGGTGAATTTGTTCCAGAAGGCTTGTTGAGAACCAAAAACGATGAGTATCGAGCCCATAAGGAATCATGTAAATTGAATGAATCCATTCCAGACACCCAGAAAATCCACACTCTGTAAGGCATTATATGAATTAATGGAGTTGTATTGTACAGGTGCTCCCTGATTTACGATGGGGATATGTTCTGACAAATCCATCATAAGTTGAATGTATCCTGAACTCAAGAGTTAAAGAAGTAATTTAGCAGACGCCCTTACCCAGAGCAACTTACAGTTGATACAGTATTACAATCCAAGCAATTGTAGGTTAAGGGCCTTGCTCAAAGACCCAACAGCTTGGCAGAGGTGGAAATTGAACCCTGGACCTTTTGGTCAGAATGTGTCGAGAACTGAATTTGAGAATTTCTGAAGTGATGAGACTGAGTGATGAGATGAGAACTGAGAGCACCACTGGATTCTGGAATTACTTTTATTACTCTGCCTACCTGCCTCCACTTATCCCACAATACAGGACCCCATGGAGCACAAGATCTGCTTGTACGAGATGCCCGACTTCCAGGGAAACAAAATGGAGATCCAGGAAGACGACGTTCCTACCCTCTGGGCGCACGGTTTCTGTGACAGAGTGGGCAGCGTGAGAGTCCCTAGCGGAGCGTGAGTCCGGCATATGTATTTTTTATAATAACTCTGCAGATTGCACTTAAACTTTCAATATGTTTCTTAACACGATTTGGACATATAACTTGAATATCTTGACTTTCTTGATTTCTCTTTCATTACTCCAGTTGGGTGGGATACCAGTATCCAGGCTACAGAGGCTACCAGTACCTGTTTGAGTGCGGCGACTACAGACATTACAATGAGTTTTGTGCCTTCCAGCCCCAGATTCAGTCCATTCGCCGTGTGAGGGACATGCAGTTCCACCAGCGTGGCTGCTTCACCTTTACTGCTGCTAAACAGTGAAAAAGACCACATACAGACCTGCGGCATTACAACCGGCCCTCATATGGCGCTTTTTATCCCCACTCCCTGCCCTCCATCACTCAGAGAACAGATTGAAATCAAATGTACCAGACACCTGACTGAATTTTTATGACACAAGTAATAAATGTTTTGGAAAACTGACTTTTTTTACTCCTGAAGTGTCTTCCTTTTGCTTTCTTTAAATTTTACCTTGAGCTTGGGGTCTTAGAAATATACTGAAAGTCAAATAGAATGTTTCCATTCACATTTAAGACATTTCATGGACATCCTCATTATATAACACCAGCAATTTAGGGTTAAAGGCCTTGTTTAAGGGCCCAACATGACAGGTTGGCAGTGTGGGAAATGAACCTTCTGGTCAATAGTCCAGTATTTTTGCCACTGTGCTATGTTTAAAGCATTTAATAGATACTCTTATCCATGGTGGCATTACAAAAATATAAATATGACCTAAAAGTTGTTTTGAAAAAGCCAAGTCCTGAAATTCATTTAACATACATAAGCAGTTAAGGCACTGGACTGTGGACCAGAAGGTCAAAGATTCAGATCCCACCTGCCAAGCTGCCGCTGCTGGGTCCTTCAACAAGACCATTTAACCCACAATTGCTTGGATTGTATCAGTTGTAAGTCGCTCCGGATAAGGGAGTCTGCTAAATGACTAAATGTAACTGTAAATATCAGAAAGGCCTCCTTGGGACTGTGGTGACTTAAAGTACTGGACTATGGACCAAAAAGTTCAGGGTTCAAATTCCACCCCTGCCATACTACCACTGTTGGGTCCCTGAGCAAGGCCCTTAACTCACAATTGCTTGGATTGAATCGATTGTTAAGTCATGTAAGTCGTGGAAAAGAGATTGTGGATGAGAGCAGTTGCTAGGGGTGAGCGATATGGTAAAAATCGTATATCACAATATTTAAAGACATTTTAAAGGAAACGTTATTGCTGACAAAATGCATGAGTAGTGACCAATCCTCAAAAACTACTTTTCAAATATATTCCATACTTAGTAAAATAACTTTTATTCAAAATGTGTGGCACTTCAACCAATGAAACAGGACTAATTAAGGTCTTTATAATAAAACTTGCAGTGGGTCAGTGTTCTTTAAGCAAAAGAAAAGCATATCGTCTATCACGATAATAATATTTATTGATACAATAAAATATCATCGTATTGCCCACCCCTAGCGTCAGCTAAATGATGTAAATGTAAATGTGAAGAAACCCACCAACATTCCAGAGTTAAAGCTGTTCTGTACGAGGAATTTAAAAGCACGATGTACAGGACAGACCAACAGTTATTAGAAATTATTAGTTGCAGTTATGTCTGAACTTGTGGTCACATCAGACAGATTACTGAAAGAAAAGGTTTTCATACTTTTGGAACTCATAGATTGTTAATGTAGGTTAAAATTGGATGTTTTTCATCAATAAATAAATGTAGTATTTTAATCTCATTAGTTTGACTTAGTTCTCTGCACCTTCTTTTTAGAACTTGGGTGAAAATCTGTCTGTTTTAGTTTTCACAAATTTTCAAGCTTCATTATCGGTTTAATGTTGCCTACATATATAGACATAATTTACCTAGACACCACAATGGCCGCTGGATCATGTGTCAACGTCGTCGCCATATTGGTCCAGGCAACTTCTCACAATTCTCCATAGATTGTACTGGAACAAACATGGCTGATTCTAGTCTAAAAAATAATAATATAATTAAACAATAACAGTAATAGATTAGCAATAGTATAGAGTATATGTAGTATACAGTGGTGCTTGAAAGTTTGTGAACCCTTTAGAATTTTCTATATTTCTGCATAAATAGGACCTAAAACATCATCAGATTTTCACACAAGTCCTAAAAGTAGATAAAGAGAACCCAGTTAAACAAATGAGACAAAAATATTATACTTGGCCATTTATTTATTGAGGAAAATGATCCAATATTACATATTAGTGAGTGGCAAAAGTATGTGAACCTCTAGGATTAGCAGGTAATTTGAAGGTGAAATTAGAGTCAGGTGTTTTCAATTAGTGGGATGACAATCATGTGTGAGTGGGCACCCTGTTTTATTTAAAGAACAGGGATCTATCAAAGTCTGCTCTTCATGGCACGTTTGTGGAAGTGTATCATTGCACGAACAAAGGAGATTTCTGAGGAGCTCAGAAAAAGAGTTGTTTATGCTCATCAGGCTGGAAAAAGTTACAATGTTTTGTGGACGAATGAGACCAAAATAGAAATTTTTGGTTTAAAAGAAAAGTGTTATGTTTGGAGAAAGGAAAACACTGCATTCCAGCATAAGAACCTTATCCCATCTGTGAAACATGGTGGTGGTAGTATCATGGTTTGGGCCTGTTTTGCTGCATCTGGGCCAGGACGGCTTGCCATCATTGATGGAATTCTAAAGGAAAATGTCAGGACATCTGTCCATGAACTGAATCTCAAGAGAAGTGTTGGGGTCATGCAGAAGACAACGACTCTAAGCACACAAGTCGTTCTACCAAAGAATGGTTAAAGAATAAAGGTCATGTTTTGGAATGGCCAAGTTAAAGTCCTGAAGCTGTTCTGTACGGAGGAATGGGCTAAAACTCCTCCAAGCCGGTGTGCAGGACTGATCAACAGTTACAGGAAACGTTTAGTTGCAGTTATTGCTGCACAGGGGGGGAGTCACACCAGATACTGAAAGCAAAGGGTCACATACTTTTGCCACTCACTAATATGTAATATTGGATCATTTTCCTCAAAAAATAAATGACCAAGTATACTATTTTTGTCTCGTTTGTTTAACTGGGTTCTCTTTATCTACTTTAAGGACTCGTTTGAAAATCTGATGATGTTTTAGGTCATATTTATGCAGAAATATAGAAAATTCTAAAGGGTTCTCAAACTTTCAAGCACCACTGTAAATAGTAATATAATAATTGTATAATACAGTACTCACTATTTTATATACTGTATTACACTACTATTATATTACTATTTATACAACACATACTATATCTACTATTGCAAGATATGTTTCATTAATTATATTATTTATTAGGCTATCTTATTGTATTCATAGGCTAATAATATGCTGTACTGAACTGTATATTGCCTTTGAGTAGATCTGTATCATTTCACTGTTACAACAAACAGAAAGCAAACCGACTGCTAATGTCTCACTATTTGATTTTTATTTGTTGATTTCGTCACATTTTTGTCATGGTCAATTATAAGGACTTAAAGATGCACAATTTGGATTTTTCTTCTTCAGTATTTCAAAGTGAATGAGGTGAGTTCTGACATTAAATTCATATACATTAAATTATAAAGGGACGTTTCCAGACGTATTAACCAAAAAACATAATCCAAATCCATGTTTGGCAAAAAAGTTAATTTTTACAGTTTGTTATGACAAGGAATTATTTTCCACCTCGTTAAATGGCCTAACGCTGTACTCCTCTCTATCGAGATTCGAAGTAACTGGAGTAAAAACGTTTTATTGTACTCCACGTAGATAAAAAGCCTTGAAATATAAAAATGACGCTTAAAAAACTCATTTGAGAAATACTTTTTGTGCATTTTAAACCAGAAAAACCCGTTCCTCTGGGGGGTATTTCATGAAAGAAGGTTTAAGTAAAAAACCCAGGGTTAGTTTTCAGACAAGGGAATTAAGCGTAACTTGGAGTCAGTTACTCCGGCCAACACCATACTCCGTGAAGCTAAGCTGCTTCGCTAGCAGGTTAACTTCAGCTAACCCTGAGTTTCTCACATCGAAGCACAAATACTACAGAGAAATCTCCGTCGGGAGAGGCTGATCAGACCCCGCTTTCATGTTGCATCGTTCCCTGATAATTATCTGTGTGAGGCTTACCATTTTTCAGCACAGTCGATCATTCATCTTTACAATCTTCTCCACTCTCTCGACACTCCGTGGACATGCCCTGAGTTCGAAGCAAATTCTTTGTGTTGTGCTCCAGTTTTCTGCCAAGGGGAGTTTTCTATACAAAATCAGTCATGCAGAGCATATTTCTAAAGCAACCGTCTGTCGGGCTGTCAGAAATGTGACTCTTGCACTGAAACAGTTACTACAAACCTTTGTGGTGTCATAGAATTGCAGGTATCAGTCTAAGCAATAAGTAAATTATTTAGTAAGTTATTTGCTGACCCTTTGCCCTGATCCTGAGCCTGGCCCACAGCGATGTTATAACTTGGCTCACTGCAGGACATGAGCCAGGGTAGAGATGACCATTGGGGATCTCAATGGCTGGTGATCAGACAACGTCCCAGTCATCCAGTGACCGAACCTGATATAAATCCTGACCACATCGCTGATGCACAAGATGGAAGAGTGAAAGATACATTCTGCTACCCTCATTTCTGATTAGCCTATCACCTCCCCAGTGTCAAATAAAAACAATATGCCTCTGTTTTTATGAAGTCTTCTTTATTTCCTGCAAGTACAAATGCAGTACAGAGGTTAATATCTTTTTTGTTCTTCAAACAAGTAAAATCATGCACCCGTGGGCACCTCACCCACTTTTAACTGATGTTCCAGCAGTTGTATTTCCATTATTGTCTTTTCTGCCTTGTGGGCCATTTTGAAATTAGATTTTTCAAGTTGTTTCTAAAAGTACTCCTTTCACAGGGAGCTCCAGGAACACAAAAAATGGCATTGAACATCACAGTGCCAAGTCTACTCCATGGGCCAATTCTGAACAACATCTTACTGAGGTACATTGTGCTGTGGGGGTGGATGGACCTTCTTCCTCATTGTAATTTCAAGCATCACTCTGTATGATCAATTGTTAGATATTATTTTCAAGGTGTAAACCTCAGTAGGCCTCTCTGTATCTTCCCTCTCTGTGACAGCTGACAAGGATTCCTCATTACCTTCCTGCAATACAAGTGAACAATTTTTGTGTTCTACTCTAACCCATTATGATACATCTGTGAAGTGTTAAAAGTACTTACACCTGCATGGAGGTCTGTTCATTATCAGTAACTGGTAGAAAATCTAGAAGACTAGATAGTTAACCATGAAATAGATTATGATGTCTGAAGGAAAATCAAGAATTTGGAAAAGTAACAGCAGTAAATTACAAAGAATTGTACTGCTACAAGAATATGTGTGTCACGTTGTGTCTAGCATGATGGGTGGGCATCACTGATCCCACAGTGGCAAACGGATGAATGCACATAAGTTTGAATGACTACCCTCTTATGTAGGCCGCTGGGCCCTGGGGGTGGCTGGGTCAGATGAGCTTCCTCCAGGGATGCCTTCAGCAATAGTGTTTTGAATGAGGGCCATCTCTTCAACCTCTGTTTTTGGCCCTCAGCTTTTTTCTATTGGCTTGACTTGTATGTATAAAGGCATTTAGATGTTGCTTTCAAAAAGGCAATATGAAATTCTGGCAGTGCTGGAATGGCTAAACAATTTACTTATTTCTCTCAGGAAATTTCATTAGGTATATGACACTGAATGCTATTTAATTAGCTAGGCTAGGCTAAACAACATCACAATTGCATGTAATAATATTATTCCTTACCTGTTTTAATTATATTTTATGTTTCATCTTCAGCTCCTGATAAGTACGTTTTGTGCTTGTTGAGTTGCACATGCATATGCATTGACATGCACGCACACACATACCTGTAAAATAACTTAAGTGGAACACTTGGAATAAAACTTTTTTTTTCAGTTATTACCCACGCCATGGACTAGGTCAGGATTTTTTTGCCACGCCACTTTTCCCCACGTTCTTTTGCTGCTGTTATGTATAGTTTGTTCCCTAAATAAATGCACATATTATGTATATGCACCTATTTCTAACTCTACTGGGTTGAAGTGTGAGGATCGAGCCCTTTTTCCTCCTGTTGCCGTGCTGAGTCGTGTTATCTGCGTTCCATCGATGAGAACATTTTATCTCCTTATGTAGAATTGACTGAACTAAATGTTATCCCCTGTTCTGAAACCGAAAACTCTGAGTTTGACAGCTCAGAGTTGGTCAACCCAGAGTTCAGGTTTGAACTAAGAGTTTGTTAAACCTGCTTTCTGAAATACCCCCCATTCTCTTGTATTACAAGCCAGTCTTGCCTGGACCAATATGGCGGACGTGATGACGTATCGCAGCAACTAGCCGAAGCTGTCAATGCGGCGTCTAGGCATATTGCACATGGCATTGGTTGCCTAACAGCGTTTTCCGAACTGCCGAGAAGGAGGCGCTAAACGACTCGGATGTTTATGCTTCACATGAAGAAGGAGAAGAAGATAGAAAGCGCAGTGGAGGAAAGCTGATGGGCTAAAGATGGCTGCACTTTTTAAAGCTCGGAAAGGTCAGTACTGCAAAATTTACTTTTTCGAGATACACATCGCTTCGGGGTTAAACTGGTCTACATGAGTGCATACACGGGCTAGCGAATAATATGGCTGCGTGCACAGCAGTGCTTCTGCAGCGGGTAAGGAGTAAACAAATAATGACAGTCTGAATGTATCTGAACTGCGTTGGGTTACAGTAACACAACACAACACAACACAACACCATACATACATACATACATACATACATACATACAAGTAGCTACACAACGGTCGCAGTTAGTAAGCGGGTGGATGAACTACACTGAATACTAAATATTTGTCTCAGTTGCATAGTTTATAGCAACAGGCTTCCTGTCAGATATTTTGTAGACGTGTAGTGAATAAATAATACTGAAATAATTCTTAGTTTATTTAAAATGTTATTTTATAGAAATGTTAGTTAAAATGGTCTTTCAACTTGCAGTGTATGGTTTGTCCTGTCCTGTGCCTGTCTATCTGTACGTCTAAAATATAAATAATATTAACAGAACGCGTTTTAAGTGAACAGAAGGTGTTTGAAATGATATAACTGTTATTTTTGTGAAGTGTCTTGTAATAATTAGCCACACACGGACTCTCTAACCTTTCACCTACTTTGTTGTGACTGCTACGTAACACAAGTGTGCTGACCCTACGTTTGGACACTTTATTAGAGACACCCTTCTCCATTGGCCTTCAGACCACCAAAGCATCGTGGTGTGGGTTTGATTAGGTGTTGAAATCGTTCTGCAGGAGTACTGACCCATGTGGACATGATAGTTTCTCGCTGTCCTGAGGTACCTGCTCTGAACACTTCAATCTAGCTCATCCCAGATATGCTGTCTAGTCCAGGGAAACGAGGAAACCTCATGTCATGCCATATAACCTGGCATGGTGCATTGTCCTTCTGAATTTGCCCTTCTAGTGCAGGGTAAACAGCTGCTATGAAGGGATGAACTTGGTCAGCCCAATGCTTAGGTAAACCCTACTGTCCAAACGTCCATCCACAGGTATCAGAGGACCCAGGGTGTGTCAAAAAATGCTGCATGCACCAAATTCTGACCTTCCCATCAGCATGGTGCAACAGAAATCTGGATTCATCTTTCCACTGCTCAGTGATCCAGCATTTGTGCTCTGGAGTTTTGCCTTTCTGTTTTCCTTAGAAAGCAATGACACTCAAACTGGTCATCTGCTGTTATAGCCTGTCCGTGCTAAGGATGAGTTCGGAGATGTTAGTTGGAGCATCGGCGTTGTATTAGGCTGACATTTGCTCGATTGTGCACTCAGTTGTTCATCAGACCAGTCGATTCTTGATATCCTCCTCTGACCCCTTTTGTTGATGAGTTCCTTACCTCCACAGGATCCCCTTTTGCTGGATGCTTTTCCTTAACCCTCTTGACATGGTTGCATGAGAAAACCAAACAAGGTTGGCAGTATTTGAGCTACTGGCCCTGGCTAGTCTAGCACCAGTGACCATTCCTTGTTGGAAGTCACTCAGATTGATTGATTTTTTCCCATTTTAATGTGCAATCACACTCAAACTGATCCACAGAAAACTTGCTGCGCTCTGGGTTCTTGTGTTTAATTGTCATATAGGGAACATCCAGTTGTGAAGGGGCAGGTAAATAGTATCGTCTGTAAGGTACACTGAAGGATACATTTATCTTTGAACAATTCGGGAAACAGACTGAATTGCCACATCTGGCTATGGTTTTTATGATTTTTGTATTCGACGGAACTCGTCGAATTTGGTTCTCGACGCATTTTGACTAGAAAATTTTGTCTCTGTTGTCATCGTTTGCTCGGTACTCTGCACACTTGCTTAAACTTGTATGAGTCAAAGCCCCGCGACTCGTTTCAGCTGATACTTGATACACCATTCATAATCCTAAATTCAGTACACAGTGATTTAGATTCACACTAGCTCTCGCTCAGAGAAAATCTGTGCTGTGTTTATCATGTTTTTCTTTATTTTTACATCTACAGTAGTGTTTTTAGTGCAAATAAGTCTCCATGGGTCCTAAAAAGGTTAGTTTATAAGAGCCAACCGAAAGGAAACCGAAAGCAAAAAAGGAATGAAATGCTCCAGAACACAGGCTGAAGTTAGTTAATCAAAAAAGTAAGTGCTTTGCACTTTCAATCCATTAGTAACTACATTAAGCTTAATCAACACCTTATTATAAAATAAGCTTTGTATTAATGATTTTGGCCAACTGTAGGTTAATGTAAGTGTTTTTTTTATTTATCATTACTTATCATGAGGCTGAATCTCCCTCTACAGGCACCATAATGTAACTGCAGTCACTTAAGGTGGACCGGAAAATGCGAATAAGATGGTGGCCAACTTCAGCATCGTCTCTATGCTACACCAAACACTGGTTAAACTCCTAAGTTCACGATACATTTAACTTGTGATGGATTTGTCGGAACATGTCCCCATCAAAAATCAACACCTGTACAATTCAACTCCATTAATGCATATAATGCCTTATACATTGTGGATTTTCTGGGGGTCTGGAACGAATTTATTCAATTTACATTATTCCTTATGTGACAAAATTTGCTCGGTACTCGTCTGCTTTCCATTCTCGACAAGCCTTCCGGAACAAATTAACAACGGGAACCGAGGTACCACTGTACATGTATGACAGGGACACACCTTATTTTTGTATTTGACACATAGGTGCTGAACCTTTGAAATCTTGAAATCAGCATTAGATGGACTAGAATGGATCGGAATGAAACAGACCGATCTCTGTGTTTCAGCCCTCAGCTTGGCTGTGGGACGTGGTGCTCGCTGCCTGACTCAGCTCGCAGAATTACCTGAGCTTCATCAGATGCTGAGGAAGACGTGTCAGGACTATGCTGCAAAGGAACTCGCTCCCATTGCTGCACAGCTGGACAAAAACCATTCTTTCCCAGCTAAGCAGGTAACCACATACGCCAGTGGTGAGGATTTATTATTGAAGACATAACCCAAGCATTAGTGAACATGCAGTCTTGTACAAAACTTTGTGGCGCGCTGGTCAAACCTATGTAGATGTAGACAAGAAGAACTAGAGCTGGGCTATAGGACTGTACACACTGTGTGATGGAAAATCGGTGGAGATTTGGCTATTCTGTTTTTATATCGTCACTCTTTGTGGTAAACGGACATAAAACAGTAATGCTTACCTCAAATTATACCACAGTTAGTTCTGACCCTACAATCTGATTGGCTGAGAGACCCTCCAGCTGTGGCATTAATCCACGATAACTGCACTCTGACCGATGTTCTATAAGTATTACTCCGCGGCATACACACGTAACCTAGCAATGACGCCCACCCTAAAAAGCAGCCGAGTTATAAGGAGTAAAACACTGAAATGAAAGCTGTAATTAGTTTATAAAAATATTGGTTTTCTTCAGATTTAACTTTCCTTTGTAGGTTCTGGAACTTGGATCAATGGGTGTGATGGCCATGGAAGTCCCAGAAAGCCTCGGGGGAGCAGGAATGGATTACCTGGCCTACAGCTTGGCGGTTGAGGAGATAAGCAGAGGTTGTGCCTCCACTGGAGTCATCGTTAGTGTCAATAATGTGAGTCTTACTTCATGTGGAGCTTGCTGACATTGTATAGAAGTTTTATAGTGGCAAAGAATTTCTCATTTATATTGCATGTCAGTAAAGTGTTGGTACTGAAGTGTGAGCCGTTCATTCTTAAATGCATATAATTTGTCAGCATGTTATGGTTTCACTATTGCTTGCACCAAATTCATTGTCTGTTTGATACTCATATTATAGTCCTGAGTTCCTGACATTTTCCTTACAATCCTTAAAGGCCTGGGCCCGTTTTTGTATGCATCTGATTTTTTTTGTTAAACAGTCTAGCAGTCACTGAGTGCGTGTGGATACACTTAATAATCTGATCATAGTCAGATTTCTGCAATTATCTGATTAGTGGTCATGTATACTGCACTCTGTAGAAATCAGCATAGATCTAGAAATCAGATTAACTAATCCGAGAAAGAAAGCTGGATTTTACCCCATTAATCGGAGTACTAATAGCATGTATAGTAGTTACTCGATTTAAATCGGATTTGGCAGGCTTTGCATGTGCTCAGAGCGGCTAGTGGGGGGGGGGGGGGAAAACATGGTTGCCAGGTCCGCTTAATCTTAGAGCGTTTGGTTCATTTGGGATTATTCACATTGACCAGATGGGGGATTCATTCGTGTGATCTGGCAACCCTGGAGTTAAACACAGCAACCAGCTTAACGGCTATCGAACACTTTGTGGAGACTCTGAAACCCAATGTATACTAAAGAAAATGAAATTTTATTATTTAATATTAAAAATTATTATTAGTCTGTGAGATTATTGGCTGGGTGCAAAGTAAGTTTCCATTATCTGATTACTCAATTGCATGTAACATATACTTATTGATTGGATTGGATGACTAAATCTGATTTTCTGCTGTTATGGGATTATTAAGTGCATGTGAACACACTCACTGTAATCAAATCTTGTGATGATTTAAATAAGCAACATCATTCAAGTTATCGTTCTGTCTGTTTGTTTTACATGCCTAAATTATTCTAGTCTATGGTTAGGATTCAATATTATTATTATGTTTTTTGTAATTTATTCAATACAAAAATTAATATACATTATACAAACATATAGTCGGGCAAAAAAGTATTTAGTCAGCCACTGATTGTGCAAGTTCTCCTACTTAGAAAGATGAGAGAGGTCTGTAATTTATCACAGCTACACTTCAACTATGAGAGACAAAATGAGAAAAAAAATCAAGGAAATCACATTGTAGGATTTTTAAAGAATTTAATTGTAAATCATGGTGAAAAATAAGTATTTGGTCAATAACAAAAGTTCAGCTTAATACTTTATAACATAACCTCTGGTAGCAATGACAGAGGTCAAACGTTTCCTGTAAGTCTTCACCAGGTTGGCACACACTGTAGCTGGTATTTTGGCCCATTCCTCCATGCAGATCTCCTCTAGAGCAGTGATGTTTTGGGCCATCACGGACTTTCAACTCCCTCCACACATTTTCTATGGGATTGAGGTCTGGAGACTGGCTAGGCCACTGCAGGACCTTAAAATGCTTTGTACGGAGCCACTCCTTCGTTGCCGTAGCAGTGTGTTTGGGATCATTGTCATGTTGGAAGACCCAGCCACGTTCCATCTTCAATGCTCTCACTGATGGAAGGAGGTTTTGGCTTAAAATCTCATGATACATGGCCCCGTTCATTCTTCCCTTAACACGGATCAGTCGTCATGTCCCCTCTGCAGAAAAACAGCCCCAAAGCATGATGTTTCCACCCCCATGCTTCACAGTAGGTATGGTGTTCTTGGGAGGCAACTCAGCATTGTTCTTCCTCCAAACATGATGAGTTCATTTTTTACCAAAACGTCTATTTT
Organism: Ancistrus triradiatus; assembly: GCA_025084515.1. Classification (NCBI taxonomy): domain Eukaryota; kingdom Metazoa; phylum Chordata; class Actinopteri; order Siluriformes; family Loricariidae; genus Ancistrus; species Ancistrus triradiatus. The sequence continues at coordinate 76,647 of JAJAGP010001364.1, forward strand.
GGTTTCATCTGACCACATGATATTCTCCCAATCCTCTTCTAGATCATCCATATGCTCTCTGGCAAACTTCAGATGGACCTGGACATGTACTGGCTTAAGCAGGGGGACACACCTGGCCCTGCAGGAGCTGAGTCCCTCTCGGCGTAGTGTGTTACTGATGGTAGCCTTTGTTACTTTGGTCCCAGCTCTCTGCAGGTCATTCATCAGGTCCCTCCGTGTAGTTCTGGAACTTTTGCTCACCATTCTCATGATCATTTTGACCCCACGGGGTGAGATCTTGCGTGGAGCCTCAGATCGAGGAAGATTGTCAATGGTCTTGTATGTCTTCCATTTTCTTACAATTGCTCCCACAGTTGATTTATTCACACCAACCTGCTTGCCTATTGTAGATTCACTCTTCCCAGCCTGGTACAGGTCTACAATTTTCTTCCTGGTGTCTTTCAACAGCTCTTTGGTCTTGGCCATGGTTGAGTTTGGAGTCTGACTGTTTGAGGCTGTGGACAGGTGTCTTTTATACAGATAACGGGAACTGTGGTAGCCTAGTGGTTAAGGTACTGGACTATGGACCAGAAGGTCCAGGGTTCAAATCCCACCTCTGCCAAGCTGCCACTATTGGGTCCTTGAGCAAGGCCCTTAACCCACAATTGCTTGGATTGTAAGATGTATCAATTGTAAGTCGCCTGGATAAGGGCGTCTGCTAAAATGCTGTAAATGTGTAACGAGTGGAGGACAGAAGAGCTTCTTAAAGAAGTTGTTACAGGTCTGTGGAGAGCCAGAAAATCTTTGCTTGTTTGTGGGTGACCAAATACTTGTTTTCCCACCATGATTTACAATTAAATTCTTTAAAAATCCTACAATGTGATTTCCTGGATTTTTTTCCCGTCATTTTGTCTCTCATAGTTGAAGTGTACCTATGATGAAAATTACAGACCTCTCTCATCTTTCTAAGTAGGAGAACTTGCACAATCAGTGGCTGACTAAATACTTTATTTTGCCCCACTGTAAATAAATAACTTCATGATTATAAAAGCAAATCGCTTATCGGTCATTGTAAAAGTTCATGGATTTGAGAAAAATGAATAGAGTAAAAGTTCATTTTAATGTCAACGCACATGGATATTAGCTAGACTATGAAAACTTAAGATGAAGGAAGTACTGATTACATTGCGTATCAAACATGGATCCTTGGCTGTAAACCCACCGAACTTCTCAACCAAAAGCAAATGGGAGGGCACTCTGGGTTCTGCCCTCCCATTTGGAGCTATGCCCCTCTCATTTGGATCTGGTCCAACATGTAGGAATACCAATTTGAATCTACTGAGATTTTCATTCACAGTGCCATCTGTAGGGTTTACAGAGAATGGTCCGAAAAAGAGAAATATCCAGCGAGTGGCAGTTCTCTGAGCAAATAATGCATATTTATTACAACCTCCGTACGCACAACACGTCGAACCTTGAAGCAAATGGGCTACAGCAGCAGAGAGCACTTTTTAACAGCTCAAAATCTCGTCACGCTCAAGTTAGTTACAAACACAAACGGGACCTGATAATTGATTAGATATTGGCAGCATTTTCATGCTGTATCGTGCTATTAGCTGATGTACTGTAAAATGCATTCAAACTAATTGTGTTGCTATTGTGACCGATTGTTTTTCAGTCACTGTACATCGGGCCAATTCTGAAGTTTGGTGCAGAGGAGCAAAAACAGCAGTGGATAACTCCGTTTACTACTGGAGAAAAAGTAGGCTGCTTTGCTTTGAGTGAGCCAGGTATGTACTGTCTCTCTCTCTTTGTCTGTCTCTCTCACACACACACACATACACACACACACACACACATTGAGTATCACTTTGTTTGGCTACCCAAAATTACAGGTATGCACCATTTAATGTTCATTTAACGGCTGTTCCATGTCTGTTTGTTTTAATAGCCAAGATCTTAATGAAGATCTGTCTTATATACTCTCTAAACTTATTATCTCACCTACGTCTGTTTCATGGCTATTTTAGGCGAGAGGTGAGTTTGGCGACTTAACAAGGTTACCTAATGACCTGATGCTGACATACTGGGCCCACCGGGCAGTTATTTCCAGCCATACAAGACCAGACTCCTGTCTCTTTGAATGGGGAGAGACCTATATATCCGAAACTGAAAGAGAAATTAACATTTAAAATGCATATTTAGAATCGCTGGAATAATCTGACAAAAATGATGAATGAACCGTTTGGTTCTTTCTAATGATGGGGCGAGACTTCTGTACTACAGTCTCATTCATATTCCAAACCGCGACCAGTCTTCTCCTTATATAAGGTCTCTGATACCAGACAGGGGCTGTACATCATCCGGTGTTACAATTTGAAGGTAGGGTTATACTCTCACCTACTGACGATCTGAAACATGGCAGCTTAGCGGGGTAGAATTTCATTGCTGGCAGGACATTTGTCATATTTTAAGTTTGGCGAGGGCAAGAGGTGAGGTTGGCGGCTTTTCGGGGCAAAATGCATGAGGGAAATCACCTGTCCATCCCAGGTTGCGAGAGATGAGGTTGGCGAGATAACGAGGTTATACTGTGTATCAAGTTCACGTCTGGATGACAGAAAGCTAGTATGAGGGAACCCTTGTGAGACCTGCATATGGATTTCTACTTCATTTTTCTACCCTGAAGTGTAGAGAAGCCATTTAGGATTCAGTTAGTACCTCCCTCATACCTGCTTGCTTCACGGGAGATGGCTGAAATGGCAATTCAGCAGGCTGAGATCCAGCACAATTGCTGAGTAATGTGTAACTCTGTGTACTGGAAAAAATAATGCTGATGTGCATATTTTTACATTATTATTTCAATATATGCTATAGTTTTATATTCCCCATTTGTTATACTTTTCATAATGTTACATGCTCTCTAATTTATTAGTCTATATATTATTCTCTTTTATTTTAATTATTATATTTTTGAAGTATGTTCTCCCTGTTGATATTTATTTAGCTTCTTTAAACTATTGCTATAAACATATTAATTAGAAAGCTTTCTAACATATGTTATCTAAGCCACCAAGGAGGTCGGGTGCCTTTTTGAGTCTTGGTCCTCCCAAGGTTTTTTTCTTGTAATGTTTAGGGAGTTTTTCCTTGCCACTGTTGCCCAGTGTTTGCTTAGTTTGGGATTGGCTGTAGATATTAGAAGATGATAGAAAATTGTAAACCTGCTTTGAGACAATGCTCCATTGTAAAGAGTGCTATATAAATAAATCAGACTTTGACATCTGACTTAATCTGTGGCTTGGCTCATGTGGCAGTTGGGTAATAATTAAATAAAATTGTCAAAGTGAAGAAACAACAGGAGAAAAAAATACAGGCTAAAGGTAGAGCTTTTCTGGACATAAACCTTTTATGTTATTTTTTTAAATAAATTTGTTATTTTATTAATTGTTAGTGAAATATTCCTGTAATTATTATAACACCAGGTCAAGTTTGACTCATGGTCCTGAAGTGACTCTGTGTATCAGAAGAATTAATGCTGATATGCATTTTTTTTTTTTAAGTTAATTTATTCAATATTTTATTTATCTGTTAATATTTACTTAGTTTCTGTTTTTTAACTATTACTATAGACTTATTTGACGAGGAGGTTGGGTCCCTTTTTGAGTCTTGGTCTTCCAAAGGTTTGTTCATTATTACGTTTAGGGAGTTTTTCCAGTTTTGTGAATTATGCTGCTGCATATTAAACACAGAAAACACTATTTTCCACTGGACATAAGAGAATGTTTAACAGCATGTCAAATCAGATGGGATTCGTATTGTCTGCTGTTACTTGTACTTGTCATTTCATAGGTAAAATGTTTCTTATAAAATCCTGTAGAGGGGAAAAAAATTGCATTGTAGTGATTCGGAAATGAAAAAACTAATTAAGAGTGGCATAGTTCTTAATGTGTAATTATTAATGACTGAATCATCCGAGAATTGTTCTAATAATGCAGCCTTAAGTAGAGAGAATATGAATCTAATAAACGTACCCAAGTGTTTGAAAGATAAATTACACCAGTTGCATTGTATGTGGGATTTGTTCTTTGACCCATAATGTGTAGCAGGTCTGTCATTTCTACAACCTGGTACATTGACATGTTATGGCTTACCTGAAGCAAAATCAGATGGTTGTGTGTTGTTCTGAAAGGGAATGGGAGTGATGCAGGTGCTGCCTCCACAATGGCACGTCAGGAAGGAGATCAGTGGGTACTGAATGGCACCAAGGCATGGATCACCAATTGCTGGGATGCATCTGCTGCGGTCGTCTTTGCCACAACTGACAAGAACTTAAAACACAAGGTAATATTGATGTGTAGTATAATTATACGTTAAGCCCAACACAAAATGCAACATAAACTACTGAATTGGTATTGTTGAAGTAATTCCAGAATTCAAAGTACAGTGGTACCTTGGTTCTTGTCATTAATTCGTTCCAGAAGGCTTGTTGAGAACCGAGAACGACAAGTACGGAGCAAATTTTTCCCATAAGGAATAATGTAAATTGAATGAATCCATTCCAGATCCACAGCAAATCCACACTGTATAAGCATTATATGTGTTAGAGCTGTATTGTACAGGTGCTCACTGATTTATGATGGGGAGATGTTCTGATAAATCCATCATAAGTTATATGTATCGTGAACCGAGGAGTTTGAGTGTTTGGTTACTGTACTGTAAGTAAAACACATTAACCTACAGTTGGCCAAAATCATTAACACAAAGCTTATTTTATAATAAAGTGTTGAAAATTCTCTTGTAATTTAGTGAGTAATGGCTTGGAAGTGACAAGGAAAAACAAAACACTTACTCTGTTGATGAACTCAGGGTTCCAACCTGTGTTCTGGAGCATTCAGTTGTTTTCCTTTCGTTTTTTCTTAGAACTAACCCTTTTAGAACCCATGGTGACTTAAGTTCTGTAGATGTAAAAATAAAGAAAAACACAATAAACACAGCAGAGATTGTCACTGTTGTGAATCTGACTCACTGAATCACCGTGTATAGAATCGTGAATCGAGTTTAAAACCAAGCCGCTTGAAGCTAATTCAATCTAACAATACAACTACTCACAAATAAGATACAAGTTAGCCAAACACGAGTGAGTCAGTCACAGTGATTAAACCTATTGTACTTATAAATAATACAAATTTGCGTAAGTAGATTAGATCTGTTAGTCCATATTACGTAACATTCTGTATTCTGTTGGAACTGGTTGACATACATGAGCAAACTCCTGTGTATTACTCCATATTCTCAGGGAATCAGTGCCTTCTTGGTACCCATGCCTCATCCAGGTTTGTCTCTGGGGAAGAAAGAGGATAAACTGGGCATCCGTGCCTCGTCTACTGCAAACCTGATTATGGAGGACTGCCGTGTGCCACTGAGCAACCTACTCGGAGAGCGTGGGATGGGCTTCAAGATTGCCATGGTGAGTCAAAAATGCAGTAAATAATAGATGGTCGATAACTGGAAATCATGATCAATATTAGAACCCATATTGATCATCCAATTATCCACCAGTCGTCATGTGTGAAGTTTGCTGATGTTTACCAGAGCTGTCTTTGTAGAAGACCCTGATACTTGGCATGTGCATGTACTAATTAAAGAGCAGCTATTTGAACACCTGTATTGCACCAGTTTCTCAATCTTCAGTCTTCGATGTACTTGCTTTCTTGTGCAGTTGTACATTTGGTCCTTCTGCGTCTTTTCTGTGCTCTTTTCATATCATCTGACAGAGGATCATCTTATTTCAAAACAACCATGGACCAGGATGTCTTTGATAGCAGTTGTTGACCCATTAGGATGCAGAATAAAACTTAGGAAATGACAGGGCACTACCTTTTAAACTACTGTACAGTGGTACCTCGGTTTTCGACCACCTCGGAACACGTAGAAAAGTTTGTTTCAGTTCTCGTCGTTTTACTCGGCCCACTCGTTTCAGCCGAAACTTGGTACTCGATTCATATGATTATTGATTCACGATTCAGTACTCAGTGATTTAGGTTCGCAATAATCCTTGCTCAGTGAAGATCTCTGCTGTGTTTATCTACAGTACTGTATTCGTAGTGCAAAGTCCCCATGGGTCCAAAAATGGTTAATGACAGCCAACCGAAAGGAAAATGGAATGGAATCCTCTTGGCTTTCAGGCTGAGCAGTTAGCATTAGTTCACCAATAGAGTAAGTGTTTTGCTGTTACTTTTCACTTTCAATCCTTAACTCACTTAATTACTTGAAGTTTTTCAACACTTACAATAAAATAAGCTTTGAGTTAATGATTGTGGCCAACTGTAGGTTAACGTAGGGGTTAGTGTGTAATGGGCTCTGCCATGATGCAGTATACACTATCTTAGTCCATGATACACTTAACTTATGGTGGATTTGTCGGAACATATCCCCATCGTAAGTCAGGGAGCACCTGTACAATACAACTTCATTAATGCAGATAATGCCTGATGCAGTGTGGATAATCTGGGGATCTGGAACAGATTAATTCAATGTACATTATTCCTTATGTTAAACATTTACTCTGTACTCATCGTTTTCGGGTCTCGACAAGCCTTCTGGAACGAATTAATGTTGAAAAGCAAGGTACCACTGTATTGGCAATGCCAGTAATGCCTCAACCATCCTTCAGTTTGGTCAGCTCTCAGTTATTTAATAAAACCAAAGCTCAACAAAAGACAACATATTCTCAGCTATTCCAAACTTTTGGAAGTTCTTGATTTAGCATTAGTTTTGTGTAGGATTATATCTATAATCATAGATTTCCTTGCTGAATCAGTGACTGTAATAAATGTAGTACTCAGCATTATGCTTTGTTTATGATAACTGGACGTTTTACAGAGGGCTTTGTAATGTGTTTATACAATAGCAAACTCTGGACAGTGGGCGGATCGGTATAGCATCCCAAGCTCTTGGGATTGCACAAGCCGCTCTTGACTGTGCAGCTGATTATGCTCAGAAGAGGACAGCTTTTGGAGCACCTATTGCCAAGATGCAAGCCATACAGGTAATCTACACACTAGTGATGAGCAGTGTGGCCGATATCCTCTGTCACGACATATGTAATTTCATATTACTGTATTGGTGTCTATTTTTTTTTACTGGAATAAAATATTTACATACTGCGTGATAATGATTTACTTAATCACATATACGATATATGTCTACTCACAATAGTTTGTAATCCTGTCAATGTACACAACAGAGGATGCTGTATACATGACCACTTGAATAATCAGATAGTTGTGATTATTAAATGCATTTAAACGCATTCACTACTGCGCATGCACGTCCCGCCACCACAAAGGGGCCAAGACTTGCCATTCCCATCTCGGATGCATTTACTGATATGCCGATTGGTTCTTTCTAATGATGGGGCGGGGCTTCTGTACTACAATCCCATTCATATTTCAACCAGTCCCCTCCTCCTATAACATTTCTAAAAGAGACAGGGGCTGTACATCATTTGGGGTTGCAAATTTAAAGTAGGATTATAGTGCCACCTGTTGATGGTCTGAAACATGGAGGCTTACTGGGGTAGAATTTAATTACTGGCAGGACATTTGTGACATTTTAAGCTTGGCAACAGCTGGTGAGGGATGAAGTTGGTGAGGTTGGCAGTTTTGATAAGAGTTCTTATTTCATTTAAAAGTTTGAGTTCTCATATAATAAGGCATTTGTGGCACGGTGGCAAATCGTCACTGCAACAGCAACCTCTTTATCCATCTTTACCAAAGGCGGCACTAGTGAGGTTTTCATTAATAAATGTTTTGTTTCTTAAATAAATCTGCACTCCAGTTCAAGTTGGCAGACATGGCTGTGGCTATAGAGAGTGCCCGTCTCCTCACCTGGAAAGCTGCACTGTTAAAAGACGCAAAGAAACCCTATTCCAAGGCTAGTATATTCTCCTTATCCATGTTTCATACTCTATGATGTTCATATTACAATGATTTGCCATGTTTTCCATCACACTGTCACAGGCGGCCGCGATGGCTAAACTGGCTGCATCCGAGGCAGCAACGTTTGTTTCCCATCAGGTAAGAAGCTCGTCACTAGAATGGCATTAAATCAGGATGCAGTGATCTAATTCGGCTGTGTTGTTCTTATAAAGGCTATCCAGGTGTTGGGGGGAATGGGTTATGTAACAGACATGCCCGCTGAGAGACACTACCGTGATGCCCGCATCACCGAGATCTACGAAGGGACCAGTGAGATTCAGAGACTTGTCATTGCAAATCAGCTTTTGAAGGAATATCAACAATGAGGAATGGCTTACAATTTTTTTTAACCACAAGAGTGCAGCAGAGTGTCTGTACCGTCTGCCTTTTCCACTACTGGACTTTGTACGTCGATTGTACTGAAGAAGTTTACCTCACAGGATATGGAATAATGGTTGTAATTTAAAGAACTACGCTTGGGTTGTGCCTAAAAATGTGTGCTTGGGCTCAGGATATTTGCTATCCTTGGCACCTACTTATAATATTAGCATTTTAGGAAATGCATTTTCTATAAAAGCACTTTGTAAGCAGAATGATTTCATAGCTAGGTGTTAAAATTTTCTCATTTCGTCATCCTTTGTGATTACAGAATGACTTTCAATTTGTCTGTCATGGGATGTTAATAACCCTTTTTAAAACCACAAATGGTAAATGTGTTTATAACCGTATATGAACAAAGGTTGCCAAAACAAGACCCCATCTCCAAAATCATCAAGGCTAAGCAATTGTTTTTCCCGTTCCCTTCCAAACTTAATGATTGGGTTAATTTTAACTTAGATCAACTTAAATCAGACTTTCCTAGCAAAGATTGGTCTAGAGGTTCCTGGCCCATACTCTGTACCTCAGATGCAGGGGAGGGAGAGACTCGGAGGAGACACTCTGGAGCCTTTGGTGAGGCAGAAACATCTCGGAGCCACACACACACCACACATAGCCAAACATTTCGTGTCGGGACAACATATACCTGCATTTAACTGCAGCAGGTAATGCGTGTGGACTTTCAGTCTTGGGAAGAATACCTGGACGTGATGTTGCTATGAGACCAAATGCAATTTTGAAACCCAGCTGAAACCTCACCTCACTAGAGGTGGTATGTGCACCAGAGTGGCTCAGTGGTAAAGCTCTGGTTTGTATCGCCCGTCTGCTAAGTTTTCAGTCGTGTGTTGAATTTGTGTTCCGTCTCCTATTTTTCTGTAAGTTGGGGGAAATTCTGGTCTGCGTCGTGTCTCATACGGAGCCATTCTCCACTCTGAGGAGCACTGAGACTTGAGAGGTTCTGGTGAAACGAAAGTCCTTCTGTTGACCCCGGTCAGGTGCCGGTAATGACCACTAGGTTGAGTCAGATTCCTGTAATCCCCAGGAAGGCTGAGTAATCTGTGCTGACTCTCAGGGTTTCCTGGTACTCTAAGGTAAAAGTGTATTTTTGTTTTCTTATTGCTTTTCTGGGTGGTGACTGAATCTGTGTGACACACGGTCCAAACAGGCTCATTGTGCTATGGACTGTTGCCCAAGGAGGTTGGGTGCCTTTTTTGAGTCTTAGTCATCCCAAGGTTTCTTCCTCATCGCACCCGGGCACATTTCACCCACAGATTGCATGCCACTGGGGGAGTGGGGAGGGTGGAAAATCGCCCTTCAGCACGGTTCAAGGCAACCTGGCTAAGTGTGAGATATACAGTGGGGTAAAAAAGTATTTAGTCAGCCACTGATTGTGCAAGTTCTCCTACTTAGAAAGATGAGAGGTCTGTAATTTTCATCATAGGTACACTTCTACTATGAGAGACAAAATGAGGAAAAAAAAATACAGGAAATCACATTGTAGGATTTTTAAAGAATTGAATTGTAAATCATGGTGGAAAATAAGTATTTGGTCACCCACAAACAACCAAGATTTCTGGCTCTCACAGACCTGTAACTTCTTTAAGAAGTTGTTCTGACCTCCACTCGTTACCTGTATTAATGGCACCTGTTTGACCTCGTTATCTGTATAAAAGACATCTGTCCACAGCCTCAAACAGTCAGACTCCAAACTCAAGACCAAAGAGCTGTTGAAGGACACCAGGAAGGAAATTGTAGACCTGCACTAGGCTGGGAAGAGTGAATCTACAATAGGCAAGCAGGTTGGTGTGAAATAAATCAATTGTGGGAGCAATTGTGAGAAAATGGAAGATATACAAGACCATTGATAATCTCCCTCGATATGGGGCTCACACCAAGATATCTCATCCCATGGGGTCAAAATGATCATGAGAACGGTGAGCAAAAATCCCAGAAACTACAAGGAGGGACCTGATGAATGACCTCCAGAGAACTGGGACCAAAGTAACAAAGGCTACCATCAGTAACATACTACGCTGAGAGGGACTCAGATCCCTGCAGTGCCTTTCATGTCCGCCTGCTTAAGCCAGTACATGTCCAGGCCCGTCTGAGGTTTGCCAGAGAGCATATGGATGATCCAGAAGAGGTTTGGGAGAATATCATGTGGTCAGATGAAACCAAATTAGAACTTTTTGGTAAAAACTCAACTGGTCGTGTTTTAATGCTGAGCTGCATCCCAAGAACACCATACCTACTGTGAAGCATGGGGGTGGAAACATCATGCTTTGGGGCTGTTTTTCTGCAGAGGGGACAGGATGTCTGATCCGTGATAAGGGAAGAATGAATGGGGCCATGCATCTTGAGATTTTAAGCCAAAACCTCCTTCCATCAGTGAGAGCATTGAAGATGGAATGTGGCTGGGTCTTCCAGCATGACAATGATCCCAAACACACTGCTTGGGCAACAAAGGAGTGGCTACGTAAAAAGCATTTCAAGGTCCTGGAGTGGCCTAACCAGTCTCCAGACCTCAACCCCATAGAAAATTTGTGGAGGGAGTTTAAAGTCCATGTTGCCCCAAAACATCACTGCTCTAGAGGAGATCTGCATGGAGGAATGGGCCAAAATGCCAGCTACAGTTTGTGCATTGCCAACAAAGGTTATGTTACAAAGTATTGAGTTGAACTTTTGTTATTGACCAAATACTTATTTTCCACCATAATTTAAAATTACATTTACAGCATTTAGCAGACGCCCTTATCCAGAGCGACGTACAATTGATACAACCTTACAGTCCAAGCAATTGTGGGTTAAGGGTCTTGCTCAAGGACCCAACAGTGGCAGCTTTGGCTGAGGTGGGATTTGAACCCTGGACCTTCTGGTTCATAGTCCTGCACCTTAACCACTAGGCCACCACAATTAAAATCCTACAATGTGATTTCCTGGATTTTTTTATTCTCATTTTGTCTCTCATAGTTGAAGTGTACCTGTGGTGAAAATTACAGACCTCTCTCATCTTTCTAAGTAGGAGAACTTGCACAATCAGTGGCTGACTAAATATTTTTTTGCCCCACTGTATATATGCACCACATACCGTTCATGCAGACAGCATCTGTCCACGTATACGTCTGTGTTACATTATAGTTATTATCCTCAGTAAGATTAAGGTTATTAATCTCCTTAACCTATATATTACTTGGGTTAGTACATCATTACAGTACACCCTCTGATGCAGAAAGTCTCATTATAACACAAGGTCTTATTAAACACATGCAGCATCAGCATGCACAGACTGAATGTCAATACTGTATCCCTACACTACAGCATACCATAGCATTGTTAAGTACAGTATACATGTTCAGACGACTTCCAAATAATAATGTGCAATTTCACAGAATGTATTATGGACGTTTAGCAATGCATAGCTGTATGTGCAAAAGCACAACAGTCAGGTCAAAGTTGTTAAACAGATTAACTAAGTTTTTAACATCATAATAAGAGCCATGCTTATAAAAAGCCCTAAAAACAAGTGACGATACGGTGACTTGGTGTTTTTATGGTAGAACAAAACGAGACGAGGCTGAAGATCCATCTTAAAGGACTGCAGTTACATTATGGCGCCTGTCTATGGAGATTTCACTTTATGATAAGTAATGATAAGTTGCCAAAATCATTAAAATCATGAACACAAAGCTTATTTTATAATAGAATGTTAGAAAATCTCATGTACTTTAGTGAGTAATGGATTGAAATTGCAAAACACTTAGGCTCCTCTGTGTTCTGGAGCATTCAATTCCTGTTTTGCTTTCGGTTGGCTCTTGTACTTAACTTTTTTAGGATCCATGGAGACTTATTTGCACTAAGAATACAGTACTGTAGATAAAAAAAGAAAAAAACATGATAAACAGCGCAGATCTCTGAGCGAGAGCTATTGTGAATCTGAATCACTGTGTACTGAATCGTGAATCGAGTTTCGCGCTGAACGAGCTGTGCGGCTCCTGACTCGTACAAGTTTAAGCAAGTGCGCCGAGTATTGAGCAAACGACGAGAACCGAGACAAATTTGTCTAAGCAAAATTTCCTAGAGAACCAAATTCAATGAGTTCTGAGGTGGTCGAGAACCGATGTACCACTGTAATTACTTTAATCCAGTTTTCCTAGTCATTTACATTTACAGCATTTAGCAGACGCCCTTATCCAGAGCGACTTACAATTGATACAGTCTTACAATCTAAGCAATTGTGGGTTAAGGGTCTTGCTCAAGGACCCAACAGTGGCAGCTTGGCAGAGCTGGGATTTGAACCCTGGACCTTCTGGTCCATAGTCCAGATACTTACCCGCTAGGCTACCACAGTCCGTCAGAGTCATGGGCACTCTATTGTCTGTCTTCAGAAAATACAAGATACAGGTGTAAGCATCCCTGGACAGGACGCCAGTCCATTGGGTAGAGGTTGGGTAAGACACAGCCAAATGTGTCCGCTTTTGACATCTGACCTGGCTGGAAGGCACAGGTGGAACTTGAAGCTGGGTCCCTATGATGGTGGGCTACTATATAGTGGAAAACTCAATGTATTCTATCGATGTTAATTGTATTACTGTAGCCCTTTATCAAAAGAGCATTCTTTCAAAGCAGGGTTAAAACTGCTAACGAGTAAGCAAAACTCCTTAAACATGAGGAAAAAAACCTTGTGAGAATCGAGATGTAATAGTGGTCCAGAAAATATCTGCAAAATGTCAGGGACTGTAAATGAAGTCATTTCAAAAGTAGATTTATTTAGAAAGTTCAGTTTAAAATACATTGTAAATTTCTACAAAATAATGTATATGACCAGTAATTGCAGGAACTTCGTAGGTAGTAGACAAAAGTGAAATTGTGAGGATAGCAGTCGCTGGATTCTCTTATGTACATCCACAATGCTGAATACACTGCAATTACACAGCTTACACTTAAACTGGATTTAAATCAAAAGTGTACAACAGTTCCACTTAATTACATAAAATACCTGTTTTTGCATAGATTTCTTCTTGTAGACATTTAAATTCCAGTTCCCTTTTTAAAAACATTTACACAGTGTTACAGTTTAACATTTACAAGTAGTCATCCAGAGCGGCTTCTGACTGCTACAGTCTTGCAATCCAAGCAATTGCAGGGAGAGGACCCTGCTCAAGGGCAGTCCTGGGACATGAACTCTGGACTTTCCGGTCAGTAGTCCAGTACCTTTACTGGTATGCCATCAGAGTCCAGTTTAAACTGTAATATTACTCATTATTACACATTACTTATTTAAACAGCACGTCTCTCAGATTTAGGGTCACCCCAGAAGTACAAAAGCACACAGCTTGGGGCAGCCATATGAACACCATTAAACCAAAGACATGCACAGACGGTAGGCTACATTCGGATTATATTACAGCAGCAATTGAGAGGGAGAGCATGGGTAAAAGAGGTGGTGTAGTTGTGATTTAAAGCCTCAGACAAGTTGTTAGATATCACTGAGATTTTGAATGAGGAGGAAGAGTAAGGTTCTTGGGTTTGGAGCCATCAGCACTTGGTCAACAAGAATCAAGTTACCAAAGTGTACTGACAGGGGAGGTGATGGAGACAATCCAGACGATTCATTTTGATCGATTATTGATTGTGCTACACCATTAAGAGCATTAACAGAAGTAATATGAACAATACTTTGTACTGAATCCATAAGGTCAAGTTTATGAGGTTGCAGTGATGGCGCAAGCGGTTTGTATGTACGCTAGCAACAATTAGTGTTTGCTAATGCGCAGCAGTTGTGGTACAAAAAGTTCGACTAAAGTTGTAGTTTAAACTAGATCATGTTTGCTGAAGGGATGTTTATCACTCAAGATTCGGACACAATTCGTTAGAAATGTGCTGTAATGTCTTATTCATGCGAATGTGGCCATGTAGAAATACGTTTTTAACAAAGTACTAGCTGAGTGCTGTTTTTGTTTGTGTGAGAAACGAGCTGTATTGGCATATATGGGCTCAGTTTTCCTAAGCATCCTATAGTAAAAAGCCTAACTTGTACTGAGAGGCGTGCAAAATCATTAATTTGGAGATTTAATGTTGTAATAACTACACAAACCCATGGCGCAGCGGCGTGAGAGAAAAAAACAACAACAAAATCATACTGGCTATGTGTGTGAATGCGCGAAAGCAAAAGACAATCACTCTTAACAAATGGAGAAAATGTCCGTCTAAATCCTAATTACGACGCATAACAAACGAAGCAAACAAGTAATGGGTTTAAGATCCCAATGAAGCAATGATATTGGTAAGTCATTCCGTTCGTCGTAATGTATCAAGCCAACACAACTTGGGACAAACCTGTCATCTTTCAAAGTCCACTTACGACGTCTAGCGCTCACACGTAGTTTTGTTTGTCATAGCCTCCGTTTTGTGTTGCGCTTTTGCTAGGCGCGTATTTCACTGGAGGATAGGATGCTTTGGCTGATTTCGGACAGCTGCAGCACAGAATAGCGCCTCCGAGAAGCAAGAGCGCAGCCGCAGCGAAGCCGATGTAAAGCGCAGAGCCGATCTCCCGTTTGCTCGTGTAAGGAACCTGCGGGTTGTAGAAGTCCGAGATGATGATGTTGGCCATCCAGGACAACGGGACCAGCACGAAGAATCCAGCCATGACGTTGATCACTCCGGCCACGTTCAGCACCCTGGTCTTCGTGCACTCCGTTTTGATGCAGTTGGTGCACTGCGCGCCCGCGATCGTGACCATCAGACCCAGCACCCCCAGCACTGCCGAGATGACCGTGAGCGCCCGTGCCGTCTGAAGATCTTTGGAGAGCGCCAGAACCGAATCGTGAAGTTTGCACTGCATCTGGCCCGTGCTCTGCACCGCGCACGACATCCACAGACCGTCCCAGATAGTCTGCGCTACCACGATGTTGCCTTCGATGTGCGCCGACACTTTCCACGTGGGCAAGCCGCACGCCACCATCACCAGGAGCGTTCCGCCAATGGTCAGTGCCATGGCGAGGAACTCGAGACAAGCCGAAATCATCTTCACAGGTGTGGTCTTGTGGTGTGCAAAATGTTACGTGGTAAATTTGGTAAGTAAATGCTTTCAATCTGGATTGTCCGTCAACAGGAATATATTACATCGCTCTGTGTATCAGTCTAGTCTAAGTAATATTTGCGCGTCCCAAATCCTGGTGAGGACAAGTGTAGTATGCTCACGACCGGGGCCAGGGACTTATACACTTGACCAACAAAGAGGTTCGGACTTCAACCAATGAGTTTCCACAGCATCCTTCACTGACCAATGAAAAGTGAGAAGCAGACAAACCGGGACAACGGAAAGCAGCGTCATTAGAGGGATATTTGTGGTGGATGAGGACAGTGCCAGGAAGCCAGTGCAGATATTGTTTAGCAGTCTTCCTTCAATTATTTCTTTCTTAGGAGGCAAAACAAACATAAATAAAGGCAGATGACATACCAAAACAAACTATACATCTTCTGGTCGTAACTTTTTTATTTATTTATTTGTAATTACATATAAAGTTAGGACTTGCCCCCCCAAAAATCTTAGTACAAAATTTCCACTACCTTTTTCTTGCTTAGTCAACGTGATTAGCTACAGTGGTGCTCGAAAGTTAGTGAATCCTTTAGAACTTTCTATATTTCTGCATAAATATGACCTAAAACACCATCAGATTTTCACATAAGTCCTAAAAGTAGATAAAGAGAACCCAGTTCAACAAATCAGACAAAAATATTATTCTTGGTCATTTATTTATTGAGAAAAATGATCCAATATTACATATTAGTAAGTGGCAAAAGTATGTCAGCCTCTAGGATTAGCAGTTAATTTGAAGGTGAAATTAGAGTCAGGTGTTTTTTTTATTTAAAGAACAGGGATCTATCAAAGTCTATCAAAAAAAAAACCCTCATTGCTGGTCTTCATCAGGCCAACTGCAGCTATTCTGAAATTTACAAGGTTATAAAAGCACAGCAAATCCCTAGTTATTAAGAGAACAGGTCATATTTCCTTAAAAAAAAGGATCTGGCCCCAAAGGAAGCCCCAAAGCCTCTTCAAGCAGAGATGACCACCTGCTTAAATGTACAGTCCACAAAGACATGAAAAAAGCCTTCAAAATCTGTCAGCAGAATCCAAGACCTCAGAAAACAAGACTCTTTCCAGAAGAACAATAATCTCAAGGTTGTCTAATGCAGGTTTGGTGTGTTGGTGTGTGTTAAAAAACCATCACTCCTTAAGGAAAAACATCAAGGGCTGTATGAAGTTTCTGGCAGAGTATGGAAAGTTTGATTCAGATTGGTAGCAGAGTTGCGTGGACTGATGAATCACAATTTGAGTTGTATGGGGATGGTTCAGAGAGGTGTCTTTGAAGATCTGGTGAGAATTACAACAGTGAATGCCTCTCCACTAGTGTTAAGCATTGAGGTATGGCATTGTGTGGGAAGCCTTATCAGCTGCTGGTACTGGTGAACTGCTTCACTGTGAAAAGTCAATTAGTGTTGTGGAGTGCAGGAAACTATTGCAGAAAGGCTTGCTTCCCTCAATTGAGAAGCTGTTTTCTACAGAAGAATGATGACATGTTATTTTTCAACAAGACAATGCTTGCTTATACTCTGAAGACCACCAAGAAGTGGCTTGTGAACAAGTCTGGCCTGGTCAGAGTCCAGATTTGAGCCCTGTAGGGAATATTTGGTCTCACATTAAAGACAAACTAACTGGGAAACCATTACCAGGGAATGGAACAACATTGACACTTTTTTCCTGGAAGACTTGCATATGTTTCAGGAAATCAAAAGAAAATGCTTCCATATACCAGGTTATTTTATCTATGTGTTTAATTCTTGATGATTTCCTGACCCAATTACTTGTTGTTGGACAATTAAAATCGTAATAGTTCTTTTGTTTTTTTGTACTTTTACTATTTCCCCAGTAAGAAAGTAATATTAATATAATTGCTATGTGATTCCTAGTGGGCACTGTGGCTCGCTCTATCACCTCACAGCAAGAAGGTCCTGGGATCGATCCCTGTGTGGAGTTAGCATATCCTTCAAGTGGCCATGTAGGTTTAGTGCAGGTGCTCCAGTTTCCCCCCCAAAGTCCAAAGAAATGTGTGTTAGGTTAATTTGAATTTTTAAACTTCCACGTGTGTCCTACGATGGACTGGTGCCCTGATTAAACGGATAACAGGATGAATGAATGAATGTTATTCTTTCCTTAGGGGTGGCCATATGATAAACACACCCAAAACAATGACATATACAGGGCATAGGCTTTAGAGTACAAACCCAATGCGAACACCATGTATGCGCTTCCTTCCTGTCCTTTTAAGATAAAAGCAGGAGTTACAGAATATCCAGGAAGACGGCTGAGTTGTGTCACGTCTTTGTTGTATTGTTTGACACAGCTGCAGAGAAAGAAAGAAAGAGGTGGTGGAAGCTAACGTGCTGAAAACGAACAGTTACAACACGTAGGCCTGACATTTTCATAATTTATACATTGACATGGCATACAAACATCAATTCCTTGATTCATATGATCTGACATAAGATGCTTTTCAAGATGAAAAATAATTTATTGAGTACTGACAAATCTAAAAGACTTTTCTAGTCTGGTCAATTTGATATGATTCAAATATAGTAGAGGTTGCATGAGGAAATTCAAAAATGCTGACTATCAAAGTTTCCAATGTGTGTGTCCTGATTAAAGAAGGATATGCTCCCAAGGAACAGATTCTACTGATAACAGTCCATTGTTCCTCTAACAGGTCTTTCACTTCTTCTTTTTATTTTTTTAAATTTTTGTGCCATCACTTTTAATATTTAAGGGGTATTCGCTGGGAGCAAACTCATTCTGCCAGAGACCCCTTACACTAAGTTTATTTTTACTTGTGCTGTCAAACAATGACATGATTAAGTACATCACAATCCTTTTGTTGTGTTAATCGTTTGGTCATATGTGATTCTTAATAAATATTTTTCACTCTAATATGCGCACAAATGAATAATGCAAGTTTCAGCAGAATGCATTTATTTTGCGTGAAAATTAAAAACATTTAAACAATTATTACCAGAATGATACATTTTTATTAAGTACTCATGTCTTTCGCTACATCTTGGGAATGTGGTGGTGCAACAGTTAATATACTGGACTGCGGACCAGTAGGCACAAGGCTCAAATCCCACTTCTACCAAAATTCCACTGTTTGGTTCTTGAGCAAGGACCTTAGCCCACAATAGCTTGGATTGCACAACCCCAAATCAAGAAAAAGTTGGGACGGTATGGAAAATGCAAATAACAAATATATGCAGTGTTCCTTACATTTTCTTTGACTTTTACTTCATTGCAGACAGTATGAACCAGAGATATTTAAGAGATTGTTAATAAACATCCATTCCTGCATTTCAGGCCTGCAGCACATTCCAAACAAAGTTGGGACGGTGGCAATTTGGGGCTAGTAATGAGGTAAAAGTAACTCAATAATTGTGTTTTCAAACAGGTGATTAGAATCATGATTTGGTATAAAAGCGGTATCCCTTAAAGGTGATGGTCCATCCCAGATGCCTCTGAACCCGGGGAAGTTGACGCCGCTTCTGGACATGGTTAACATCAGGCTTCTTTTGAACAGTAGCGTTTTAAGTGGCATTTGTGAATGTAACTGTATTGTAGTGCTTGCTAAAGGTTTGATAAAGTGTGGTTCTATCAGCTAGTGATGAATGATGGTTCTTCATGCAGTGCCATCTGAGGGATCGAAGATCACAGGTATTAGATTTAAGCTTGTGCCCTTGGCCTTTATGCCCTGAAATTACTCCAGATTCCTTGAACTGTTTAATGGTATTATTTACTGTAGAGGGAGAAATATGTGAATCCCTTCCAGGCTGTCTTTGAGATGCATTGTTTTTAAACATTTCAATAATTTTCTCATGCATTTGTTGACAAACTGGAAATCCTCTGCCCATCTTTGTTCATCAAAGACTCCGCCTTTCTTGGATGCTGCTTTTGTACCAAATCATGGTTGTAATCACCTGTTGACATCACCTGTTTGGGGTTTCCTAAATTATCAAATGTAAATGTAGAAATGTTATTTCAAATTAAGAAAAGAAAGATTTCAGTGAATGCTTTATTATCACTATAAATCAGGATTCCTGCTTTCTGTTACTCATTCATTCATTCACTTTATCTGCGTAATCCTGAACAGGGTCGTGGGCAAACCGATGGCTAGCCAGCGGCACAGGGCGCAAGGCAGGAACGACCCTATACAGGGCGACAATCCATTGTAGGGCACACACACTCGCACACTAGGAGCACTTTAGAGACACCAATTAACCTAACACGCATGTCTTTGGACTGTGGGATGAAACCCCACATCCCACAACCCCAAATCCGACTGTATAAATTGTAATGTTGTGGGGTTTCCTCCCATAGTCCAAAGATGCTAGTCATTAATCGTTGACTTTTCATTAGAAGACGTCAGTTTGGCTATTTCTGTGCAATGCGTCCAGCAATGCAGTGATCATAAACAGTTCATGCACAACAACAAAAAAAAACACAATGTGCCATCAGCCACCTCAACTATACTGTATACAGAACATAATGTAAGCAGTGGACACTCCTTCCTCAATCCTGACATACTTTAATCAGAAAGTATCAGAAAAGCAAATATACAGTGGAAGGAAGGAGAGCTCTCCACAATGGCAGGACATACCTGCATCAAAACTAGACGTAAATTGAGCAACATGTCTTTAATGTGTTACTAATGAAATATATAAAATGTCTTGTGTTACTAAAATGATGTCCAACAAAATGGACTAAGCCAATTTTAATCAAGCAACCCAGCTTATTCCATTTTATCTCTCTCAGATGGAAATGCCATTAGCAAGTTTAGTATAAACAATGGCACAGCAGTGTGTGTGCATGTGGGGGGGAGTTTATATATCATTGTGAGGACCTAATGTCTCCTCAAGGGTTTTTACCTTGTGTGGACATTTTGTTGGCCTCCACACATTTATTTATTTGTTTATTTTTTTCTTACTTGCGACTTTCTTTTCAAAACCCAAAAGAGGTGTTTGGTGTGGCATTAATTAGCTACTGTAATATTTTGTTAACGGAAAGTCCCCACAGTGACTGAAAGACAAACTGTGTGTGTGTTCGTGTTCCAGGTGTTTCCTCTATTTTGAAGGGACTTTAAGGGAGATCAATTTTTTTTTTTGTTGGCCGCATTATGTCTTTCAGGACTTTAAACAGCCTCAATACTACATAAGAGATGAACCAGCCCTGCTAGTGGTATTCCGAAATGAGCCATCAAGGTGGACCAACTTCAGCAAAACCGTCCTTCAAGGGCTGGATCCTCTTGTCCCAGGCAACCACGGCCAGGACGCTTATCTAAACCCGAGTTCAGTGCATGTAGTTCTCTCCATAACCCAAGTCCTTCGCATGATACCCAAGAGCCCATGCAGTGTGACTCTGTGAAGCTGTCCCCCAGACAACACCGTGTACGGGAGTGCCGTGTCCGTCCACCCTGAATCCCCGCACCTAACCGCACCCGGGTGAGTACGTCTGTTGTGGGGTTGGTGGATAAGGCTTTTCGTCTGCAAGTAACGATCCATTGCACTAATGGTGACTGTGTGTTCCCAGCAATGATCGACTCTGGAGTCGAGGGGAACTTCATGGACAGAACTAGTCCAAAGGCTGAATATTTCTGTCACACGCCTCTCCAAGGTCTTCGGGTTATCAGCAATAGATGGAGACCCAGTAGGAGTGGGCATGGTATCGGCATTACGGACCCCCTCGGTATGTCGACCAGTGCCCTACCCAAGGAGAGGACCCAATTCTTCATCATCGAGTCCCCGGCCAATCCTCTGATCCTAGGACTTCCGTGGCTACGCAAGCACAACCCCACAATTTCCTGGCGGACTAAAGAAATTATCCACTGGTCCTCCCGCTGTCTGGATCACTGTCTGGATCCACAACCACTGAATCCCCGAACTCCCACAAGGCAGTTCTGATCCTGGTAGAGTACTCGGACCTCGAGGAGGTGTTCATCCAGAAGAAAGCTATGATCTTGCCTCCTCATCGCAGGTACAATTGCGCAATCGAGCTCAAGGAGGGAGTAACCCTCCCCAGGTCAAGGGTTTATCCACTCACCCAGGAGGAAGAGAGGTTTAATGGAGGCTTACATACAGGAGGCACTGGCTCAGGGATTCATTCGTCTGTCCACATCTCCCACGGCCTCAGGATTCTTCTTTGTCAAGAAGAAGGATGGGATCCTGAGACTCTGCATTGACTATAGACTTCTCAACCAGGTAACCCCAGAGTACCCGTATCCCCTACCACTGGTCCCTGTGGCACTGGAACAACTCAGTAAGCCACCGTTTCATGAAGTTATACCTACGCAGCGCCCATAACCTGGTGAGAATTCAGCCCAGGGACGAGTGGAAAATTTTATTTATCACTACAAAGGGACATTATTAGTACCTGGTTATGGCCTTTGGTCTGTTGAACGCCCCTTCAGTATTCTAGGCACTACTTAATGACGTGTTGAGGGACATGTTGGGTCAGTTTGTCATGGTATATATTGATGATATCCTCATCTGCTCCCCTCATCCGGTAACCCACGTCAGAGCAATACTTTCACATCTACTGGCCAATAACCTATACCTAAAAGGGTAGAAGTGCGAGTTCCATCAGTCCTCAACCTCTTTGCTTGGATACATAATTTGTTCAGGGGGTGTCGCTATGGATGAACAAAGGTGAAGGCATTCTTAATTGGCCTACGCCCACAACCATCAAGGGTCTGCAGCGGTTTCTGGGCTTCTTGAAGTTTTACTGCAAGTTTATACGTAACTATAGGAGCGTAATGACCCCGCTAACCTCTCTCCTCAGGGGCAGTGCCCGGAAGTTAAGTGAACCACACAGGCCGAGGGGGCATTTAGGACCCTCAAGACAGCCTTCACTTCCGCACCCGTGCTGAGGCACCCCAACCCTTCCGGACCCTTTGCCATGGAGGTCAATGTGTCTGAGGTAGGCGTAGCTGTAGCACTGTCCCAATGTACGGGGAACCCCAAGAAACTCAATCCCATTGCCTCCATCTCCCACAAGCTCACCCTGACCAAGAGAAATTATGGCATTGGTGACAAAGAACTATTTGCTGTGAAGCTGGGTTTTAAGGAGTGGCACCACTGGTTGGAGGGGGCCCAACACACATTCCAGATACTTACAGACCACAAAAACCTGGAGTATCTCAAAAAGTGCTTAACGGCTGAATCCTCAACAGGCCCGCTGGTCCCTGTTGTTCTCCCGGTTCAAGTTTACTCTCACGTATCGGCCAGGAACATGCAATACCGAGGCTGATGCCTTATCACATATGCACAGCGATGAACACATGGAAATGGAGGAGTCTCACAAACCCGTTCTGTCCCTTGAAATCATGCTGGCTTCCATTCGCTGGCAGGTCGACGAAGACATTGACAAAGACCTAACTATTCATCCCATTCCCACCAGGTGTCACAGTAACAGCAAATATATTCCCATCCACTTCCGGGATGGCCTCATCTAATGGGCCCACGCCACACTCACCTCTGGACATCCAGGAGAGACACGCACTCACAATTTCCTAGTCACTCTGTACTGGTGGGAGGACAAGAAAAGAGGACGTCCACCGTTTCATCTCTTCCTGCACCATTTGTGCTCAGTGCAAGATACCCAAAACTCTGACCACTGGCAAACTCATGCCCCTGCCTGTGCCCAAATGTCCCTGGTCACACATCGCCATTGACTTTGTCACAGACCTCCCCAATTCCAACAACTACACCACCATCCTAACTGTGATAGACAGCTTTTCACGCGGTGTAAGGTTCATCCCGTTTCAGTTCCTCCCCAATGCGTTCCAGACTGCTCAAACACCTTTCCAACAGGTATTTTATGTATTTGGTATACCAGAGGACATAGTTTCTGACCGTGGCCCACAGTTTGTATCCCAGGTATGGAGGGCCTTTTTTGAGCATCTGGAGATGTCGGAGAGTCTAACGTCTGGATACCACCTTCAATCCAATGGCCAATGTGAATTAAGACTGGGCAAATTTATGCAGTTGTACTGCCATGAGAACCCCTCTGACTGGTCCGACTGGCTCGCCTGGGCTGAGACAGCACAGAACTTCCTCATTAATTCGTCCACCGGCCTCACGCCTTAACAGTGTCCTCGGCTATCAGCCTCCAGTAGCCCTGTGGACACCCTCACCCTCCGATGTCCTAGCAATAGACAGCTGGATGAGAAAGAGTGAGCAGGTATTGGAACAAGCACACCAACACATTAAACACATTCTTCAATGATATAAGTATCAAGCAGACAGAAGACGAGGTAAGGCTCTGTTGTATGCTCCCGGGGACTAAGTATGGCTCTCCACCAGGGACTTCTGCTCGACACAAGGAGGTAAAAAGCTCACTCCCAAATACATTGGACCATTCAGCATCTTAAAGAGGATAAACTCTGTAACTTACCAATTGAATCTGCCTCGTCAGTACCATGTCAGCCGTCTAATACCCATCTATTCAGTTCGTCGGCTCCTGGACTCACGTAGGAGAGGTGGGTCGATCCAATATCCTGTAGACTGGGAGGGTTACGGCCCTAAGGATCGGACCTGGGTTCCATCCCAGGACAACCCAGGGGTCAAGGAGGACTTCCATCAGCACCATCTGGACCTGCCATCCTGCTCCCCGTCCCAGAGGTCGCCCCAAATGACAACAACACACAACCCACACACCGCGCCCCAGGTATCGTCCTTGCCGGTGGACGGACACGGCACTCCCGTACACGGTGTTGTCTGGGGGACAGCTTCACAGAGTCACACTGCATGGGCTCTTGGGTATCATGCGAAGGACTTGGGTTATGGAGAGGACTACATGCACTGAACTGGGGTTTAGATAAGCGTCCTGGCCGAGGTTGCCCGGGACAAGAGGATCCAGCCCTTGAAGGACAGTTTTGCTGAAGTTGGTCCACCTTGATGGCTCATTTCGGAATACCACTAGCAGGGCTGGTTCATCTCTTATGTAGTATTGAGGCTGTTTAAAGTCCTGAAAGACATAATGCGGCCAACAAAAAAAAAAATTGATCTCCCTTAAAGTCCCTTCAAAATAGAGGAAACACCTGGAACTCTCGGACTCTTTGGAGGGGGTACTCTCACGCCCCTCTACCACGGTACTTGACTCTACCGCGACATCCTCTCTGCTTAGCTCCGAGAACGGCTCGCACTACAGCCCCCACAATGCACCGCCGGACCACATGACTCCACAACAATATCGAAGCCACATCCCCAGATCAACCTCACCCAAGTACTGATTACACTCACCTGCTCTTAACTCTATTTATACTCAGGGTTTTGGCGGCTTTGATGTGAAGTATTGCCTCTGAAGTTTCATGCGTACCGAGCGTTTCGTTACCCATGTGTGGATTTACGAACTCGACCCTTTGTTGGAATTACAGATTACTGCTTTTTCTCCTATCGTTTATGGATTTATTTGCTTGTGGGACTGACTTCCTGGTACGACCCTGGAGTGTTACACGACGCCCCGATTGTTACGTTTCTGGAGCTGTGCTTAACCCCCAATCGCTGTCTGTGTTCCTGCCATCAAGGTTTATAATAATACACCGGGTGAATGCCAGTTACCTCTACGAGCGTCTGATCTGCTTTGTCAGCGTTACAACCTGTTGTTCTGTAACCCACAATAAATGGTTTCTCTCACTTTCTACTGTTAGCAAATAAAAAAAATCAAATCACTTATTCAAAAAGAAATCAGATAAAAAATGTTAGAGGTTAGTGTTCATCACTATTAAAAGCAGTTTGCTTTAGTTTTTAGTTTTCACCTTATTCACACAGTTTATTTACCTTGCAGTTGTCCTTTATCTGAGATCTTTCCGGCTTGGCTAAAGCTGTCCATATTTTCAAGGTCAAAATATGAACAATATGCAACAGTTTGTGTGCTGTCTGGAGGGATGTTGATTTTTTGGACTGGAAGCTACTTCATAAATTACAGTTTCAAAATGTCTTGTTCAGCCTGGTACAATTCAGCCATGCATTCTAAGCTTTTAGTTATACACTGCCTGGCCTAAAAAAAAGGTCATCACCTGGATTTAACTAAACAAATAGTTAAAGCATCCCATCGGATAATTACTGGATTGGTGACTATGTTTCAGCTGGCAACAAGTTATTTAACCCTAACTGATGCAGTGAGTAGCTTCTCATTTGTTAAACAGCCATGTCGAAAGACATCCTGTGGTTGTGGAAAAGATCTGCTTCAGAATGGTCAAATTAGGAAAAATGGAGCAATGGAGCAAATGTGTGTGTTAAAAAGACAGCACAGCTTCTCTTATGATGAATGGGTAAATAGGGAATTTAGAACACAACTGACTTTTCAAATGTCAAGACGTCAGTACTCTCAGTTTACTTATATTTTTTCTCAAAGCAGCTTTTCAAATACACTCACTGATTTTAAAAAAACTCACAAAGAAGGAGTTGTTGGAATCGAATGAAACTTTATATGTATGAATGTAATGATTATATATGTACGTGGTTACATAGTTAGCGCAAAAGGATCCATTTACTGGGGAAAACTGTACAATTAAAAGGAGGTTCTAGTTACCTAGTTAGTCCTCCTCTAGGCTGGATACAAGAAAATAGTGGACAGAGATGGGGTGTGTAGTGAAGGTGCCACCTGTGTCTGGATTATGGACTACATAACTGTTGGAGCTGCTTGTGATTGTCTGTGGATCAACGATTCTCTATACTGGTGATTTGTCTGGGCCAGTATAGGAAGCCTGTTCAGGAAGCCTGAAACAGGAAGCCTGTTCGCACCACTGCTCCGAACACCACCTAACAGCTAGGTCAGAATGGCCCAGGTGGTGGGCAATTCGTCAAACCGGCTCCCCTGCTTCTCTCAGTCCAATGATGTGCCCCCTCTCAAAGTCTGTCAACCGGGCAAAAGGTCTTCGAGTGCGTTGTAGAGGCATGTCTAGCAGTCAATGATCTCTCACCAGGTACACTACCTAAAAGCAGCCTCTGAAAGCCTTTTTATAGGCCAGTGGGGAAAGCACTTGTACACCCTCTTGTGGCAAGACCCAGTGTCTAATCAGACTACACCTGTTATAATTTAATTATCTGCAGCAATCCAGCATTTTTATCTGGGTGAGCTATTTTGTCAGTGAGTGTATCTTGGCCCAAAGCTCTAATTGAGCAAGCCTGGGGGAACAGTGGAAAGGAAAAACTCCCTAAATGTAATAAGGAAGAAACCTTGGGAGGATCAAGGCTCAAAAAGGGACCCAACCTCTTTGAGAACCAGTAAACCCTCAACTGCCACTGCTGTGTACTCATTTTGGATCAGACTATGAGCTCTTTCTTTCTGTGTATGGCCTCAACATGTATCTCAGTCAAATTCTTATGAAGAACCCACACCCATATAACACACGCCCATGATGTAGAAACAATTATAAGTCATGCACTGTAATATAGGATGGATTAGGAGGGGATTGTATCCTGAAGATATCCTATCGTGTGTTATTTCCCGTAGACTATTGTTCCCTTGAGATTGTGACTCAGACTGAACCCCATTAATCTTATCATTATTTCTATTTCTGCTTCTCTTTTAGTTGCTCGTCTCTGATAACCGTATGCCAGCCAAATTTACAAATGTTAATAATGACGAGAGTAAATTCTGTCAACGTACACTCCGGCCACTTTATTATGTACATCCATTGAACTGCTTGTTAACACATATCTAACCAGCCAATCACATGGCAGCAACTCAGTGCATGTAGGCATGATCAAGATGAACTGCTGAAGTTCAAACTGAGCATCAGAATGAGAAAGAAAGGTGATTTAAGTGATTTTGAAAGTGGTATGGTTGTTGGTGGTATTTCAGACACTTGTGATCTACTGGGATTTTCACACACATAGCCATCTCTAGTGTTTACGAAAAATGATCCAAAAAAAATGAAATATCCAGGAGGACAGTTTCCTCTGATGAAAAAAGCCAGAGATTTACAATTGATCTGTTGATAAGTGGATACCAAGGATCAGAGGAATGGCCAGACTGGTTCACGCTGATAGAAACGGCAACACTAACTCAGCCACTTTTTAACACTGAGCTATGTAGAAGAGCATCTATAATGCCAACACGTTTGAACCTTGAAGCAGATGGGCTACAGTAGCATAGAAGACCACACCAGGTTGCCACCCCTGCAACTGAGGCTACAGTGTAGCACAACACCAAAATTAGAGATTAGAATTGAAAAATGGTTGCCTGTTTTGATGAGTCTCGGTTTCTGCTGTGATATTCAGATGGTAGGTTCAGACTTAAAACACCACACAATATTAAAGCATGTATCTTTCCTGCTACTATGTATCAACAGTTCAGTTGTGGTGTGGTGTATGGTGTAGGGATACTTCCTTTTTCTTGGGTCCTTAATACCAATCGAGCATTGTTTATAAACACCACAGCCTACCTGAGTATTGTTGGCTGACCGTGTCCATCCCTTTATGACCACAGTGTAGTGTACCATCTCTGATGGCTATTTAAAGCAGGACAAACGTACCATGTCACAAAGCTCAAATCATCTCAGACTGATTTCTTGAACATGAATATTCAAATGGCCTCCACAGTCACATATCTCAATCCAATGGAGCACTTTTGGGATAGATAGATGAATAGATAGATGTAACATTATTGTCATTGCTCAGTACAAGTACAGTGCAACAAAAAATCGTTTGGCACACCTAACCAAAGTGCAAATGAATAAACATAAATCAGAGATTTCGTTTTTTAAAGGAAAATGGAGATTCCCCCCTTAAATGCTTCAACATAGGGGGGATTGTGCACTTTTGGGGGATAGTCACTTGTGAGCTTAACTAGAGAGTCTATATCATTATTCTTACCTACCACGTCAAATTGGGTTGCTGTCTTCTGTCCTGCCCCGTGTGGGGTTGCCAATGTCTCATGTGATCCCTCTTGGCGTGTTACCTACCAGTTCTCCTCCTTTCTAAGCTATGCTGCTATAGCTAATGCTGACCGGGTCTCATGCTACAAACTTGGCATCAGTGTTGATTGACCATGGCATCAGTGATTGTTAATAAGACACTGTGCTCTTAATAATAACTAATTTTCATTTTCTGTTTTTTCTCTCCGAGCTGTGTTCCTGGCAGTTCCAGCCCCACACATGATGTTCATCTGCTGTAGCTCCAGTCAAGCTGCTTCCCCGTCATCAGCTCCAGCCCCACCATACCCGGGCCACTTTAATGTCGATGTGCATACTTCAAATTTTATCGCGAACTATGACTCCATGACTTTAGTTTTCGCGTCTTAGATTTATCATCTACGTCGCCAAGGAGGTTGGGTCCCCTTTTTGAGTCTTGGTCCCTCCTAAGGTTTCTTCGCTAGAACTAGAACTGGGGAGTTTTAACCTTGCCACTGTTCACCCTAGGCTTTGCTCAATTTGGGGATTGGACGTAGTTATTAGGAGATAATCTATACTTGTAAAGTTGCTTTGAGACAATGTTCCATTGTAAAAAGCGCTATATAAATAAAATCTGACTTCACTGGACTTGAATTGTCATTTCGTCGCTGTCCACCTTAAAAGTATTCTCTGAACTATCTCATTGCTACATCAGTGTCCTAACATCAGTGCCTCCAAGCTCTATTCTGTTCTTTGTACTCTGTATCAAAATATCTGAGTGCTCTGCTCCCTCTTCCCCCCTGGGAGGAATCCTCGTTCGACGTCGCACCACAGTCTCCTGACCTGGCGTCACATGTTCTCTGAACTGTATACATTGCTGTAAATTTTTTTGTTTCTGGTCTTTTTTGTCACTGTCTCTCTATGGGGTCATCTTTTCAAGCTGCATCTTTTTAAGTGTCCTTTCTTTTAGTGTCCTCACTTTTCTCTCATCTCCATGCTCCTATTTTTTTTCCTGTCCTTTGTCTCCTCTGCTTCCATCTCTTTCCACTAGATAACAGCTGTGTAAAAAGCAAACTGCTCTTGGGGGAGGCCAAGCTCTGAAATGAGAGAGAAATTCTTAGAGCACTGTTTGGGGGGGGGGGGGGGGGGGGCAGACAGGCTTTTTTTGGTTGCACAAAATAATGTTCATTGTCTGCAGGGAATCTTCTGTCAAATTATTTTTCTTGTTTATCTAATTTGTTAATCTATCTTATTTATCAAATTTATCTATCAGTGATCCTACATACCTGCTCTTCATGTCAGGCAAATGCTGGTTTTTGAAGTGTGGAATTCATAAAGCCTGTCTCCTTTAAACATGATTCCACCTGAAACCCGAAGAGACCTGAAAATTTCCATTTCAGCAGGGGACAGGTTGGACTATTATTTCTCTCAGGAGCCTGTTGGTACCTTCAACCATTGGATGGACCTGCGAGACACATTCCAGATCTTCTCTATGAACTGATTTGAGAGAAGGACCACATGCCCATAACAAATCCCTTCATCATGTGACAGAGGGCCACAAAGTTCACAACTGTATCGACAGCTGTCAGAGACCTTTGGCTTTGTCAGAGTCTTGAGTGCTGGAGGCAGCCATGGGCTCCAGGACATCTCTCAGGGATTTCAGTGATCTACACACCACTGACACAGCATTGTGAATTGATAGCCACCTTACTGTATGTGGTTGGGTAAACTTCAGTTGGGGCTCATCTAACTGTTTCTGCAATTCATGCAACTTGTTTCTTCTGACAGCAGAATTGCTGAAAAATAGAAATATTGAAAATCCTGCTGAAACGTTTTCACCTGTTGCACAGGCTGCATCACTAGCAGCAATAGCAAGACGATGAGCTGTGCAATGCACTCCTACAAAACCTAAGTTGAATTCCTCTCTGACTTTTTTAACAACTTGTCAGCTTCCTGTCATAACATTGGAACCATCAGTACAAACTGCTGCATTTTTTTTCCATCTAAATTGTCAACAGTTGCTTCACATCCTCAAAATTAGTGTCTGCTCTTCCATCAACAGTCTCAGAGGTCCTTAACAGTTTTGTTTTAATCTTGTTGTACCTATTACATACATAATGAGTCGTTTCATGCTACTTACGTATGTGGACTCGTGCAGTATTAAGGAAAACACAGGACTTTATAGCACAGCCTTGTCAAAATCCTCCACAAGTGTACTTGCAATAGATTGGTGCATTTCTGACAGACCTTTCTCATTAAGGTAACTTATTTAACTTGATGTGTCTGTGTTCAGCTTTTTGAAAGAAGGACACTCCATCTCCTTCATGAATTTAACCAGATGAGCAAATTTTGAATTGGCCAACTTGTCTTCTGCTATAAAGTAGGCGGTTTTGAGAAGCCCCTTCGTTTCCTCATCACACTGCAATTGCGCAACTTCAATGGCGTTAGCCATCGCATTCCTTGGTGAAACTGCCTCACGCTTTTGTTTCAAGGCTGCCGTATGAGAAACGTCATCTGAATGGCAACTTAAAGTTGACGTTTTCTAACATAGGCTACTGTACAGTTTACAAATCAAGCAGCTCATTTCACATTGTTAAGTTTGAGCCAGGGGTATATTCTGAGCCAGTTAGTCTAAAACTTGTCTTAGGACTGCTGCTTCGCCATGTTTGAGTTATTTTTATCTGTCTCAAGATTATTTTTTTTTAGCGCTGACATCGCTAGCACTGCTGTTTCGATTTATGTTTTTGCCAGTGGTTCATGTTTGCATGCCTTCAAGTTGAATAATGGAAACCTGTCTGTCCGTGTTAGCGACAGATGCTGAGAGCGCCACTGAGCTCAGAGAGAACGCGCCAAGAGTGCTGTCCAGAGCGGATGTCTGTCCGTTCAGCCAGCCGTCCTTGTGTGCGGGAACGTCCCACATTATAATAGCTACATTTGCGGGAATTAAATTATGCGCAATACCTGCAATCTCGCACTGAAATTCAGGCCCTGTAAAGGAAAGAATATATGAGCGTATACTGTATGTAGAGATAATATATACAAAATATAAACAGAGTTGTGAATTTATATACATATGCATACAGTGGAGCTTGAAAGTTTGTGAACCCTTTAGAATTTTCTATATTTCTGCATAAATATGACCTAAAACATCATCAGATTTTCACACAAGTCCTAAAAGTAGATAAAGAGAACCCAGTTACACAAATGAGACAAAAATATTACACTTGGTCATTTATTTATTGAGGAAAATGATCCAATATTACAATTTAGATAGTGGCAAAAGTATGTGAACCTATCAGTATCTGGTGTGACCCCCCTGTGCAGCAATAACTGCAACTAAACGTTTCCTGTAGCTGTTGATCAGTCCTGCACACCGGTTTGGAGGAATTTTAGCCCATTCCTCCGTTACAGAACAGCTTTCAGCTCTTGGATGTGGTGGGTTTCCTCCATTAACTGCTCACTTCAGGTCCTTCCACAACATTTCGATTGGATTAAGGTCAGAGCTTTGACTTGGCCATTCCAAAACATGAACTTTTATTCTTCTTTAACCATTCTTTGGTAGAATGGCTTGTGGTGTTTAGGGGTCGTTGTCCTTGCTGCATGACCCACCTTCTCTTGAGGTGTCCTGACATTTTCTTTTAGAATTCTCAGATATAATTCAGAATTCATTGTTCCATCAAATATGGCAAGCCGTCCTGGCCCAATGCAGCAAAACAGCCCAAACCATGATATTACCACCACCATGTTTTCACAGATTGGGATAAGGTTCTTATGCTGGAATGCAGTGTTTTTTCCTTTCTCCAAAACATAACATACACTTTTCTTTTAAATCAAAAAATTCTATTTTGGTCTCATCCGTCCACAAAACATTCTTCCAATAGCCTTCCTGGCTTTGTCCACGTGATCTTTAGCAAAAACTGCAGCAATGTTCTTTTTGGAGAGCAAGTGGCAACCCTTGCCATGTACACACCATTGTTGTTCAGTGTTCTTCTGATGGTGGTCTCTTGAACATTAACATTAGCCAATGTGAGAGAGGCCTTCAGTTGCTTAGAAGTTACCCTGGGGTCCTTTGTGACCTCGCCAACTATTACACGCCTTGCTCTTGGAGTGATCTTTGTTGGTCGACCACTCCTGGGGAGGGTAACAATGGTCTTGAATTTCCTCCATTTGTACACAATCTGTCTGACTGTGGTTTGTTTGTATCATGTTATCATGTTGTATCATGATACACTTCCACAAACGTGTTGTGAAGAGCAGACTTTGATAGATCCCTGTTCTTTAAATAAAACAGGGTTGACAATCAGGTGTGAGTGGGAACCCTGTTTTATTTAAAGAACAGGGATCTATCAAAGTCTGCTCTTCACAACACGTTTGTGGAAGTGTATCATGACATGAAAATCTGATGATGTTTTAGGTCATATTTATGCAGAAATATAGAAATATAGAAACTTCAAAAGGGTTCACAAACTTTC
Source organism: Ancistrus triradiatus (assembly GCA_025084515.1). Classification (NCBI taxonomy): domain Eukaryota; kingdom Metazoa; phylum Chordata; class Actinopteri; order Siluriformes; family Loricariidae; genus Ancistrus; species Ancistrus triradiatus. Next base: position 109,389 of record JAJAGP010001364.1, read on the forward strand.
AAGCACCACTGTACATATATACATATACTTAATATACATTAATATTTTGTAGATCGTTATTTACAGTAATGCAGATGAGTGTGACGAAGAGTATGATTAGTGTTAGGATGATGAGTCCACTGTGTGTACTACTGTCAGTGTTTTGTGGAGTTGGGATGAGGGAAAGAAGTTGTTCCTGAGCCGACTGGTTTTTGGTATGGATACTCTTGTATGAGGCATGAGGTTATTCACTCTCTATTGTGCATGCTCTCTCTTGTGCAGTGGTAAAAGTGTGTGAGGACCTGAGAAGCTAGGTGGTCTTTAAGTCTTCTTAGGAATTAAAGATGTTGCTGAGCTTTCTTGACCAGGCAGAAGGTGCTGAATTTCCAGAAATGGTCTTCGGAGATGTGGACACCCAGCAACTTGAAGCTGGAGACCTTGGCTCCATTGATATGGATGGAGGTGTGTCTGTAGCTTCTGCTTTTCTGGTAGTCCACAAGAAGTTCTTTGGAATGGGAGATTTGCATCATGGATGTGCAGCCGACAAATCTGCAGCAACTGCGTTATGCTATCATGTCAGTATGGACCACAATTTCTGAGGAATGTTTCCAGAAGCCTGTTGTGAATCTATGCCATGAAGAATTAAGGCAGGATTTATATATTTCAGTCTTACCTTTCCGTGATTTGGCTTGTGTAGCATTGTCTTGTTTGAAAAAATGCATGGACGTCCCTGGAAAAGATGCTATCTTGTCTAAACTCTTAATTTACTTTTCATCATTAATGCTGCCATCACAGAAGTGTAAATGACCTTTGCCAGGGGCACTGATCCAACCCAACACCATGACAGAGCCTGGCTTTTGAACCTGTTTCTGATAACAGTCTGGATGGTTATTTTCATCTTTGGCTGGCACACACGGCATCCATTTCTTCCAAAAAAGGAATCTGGAATACTGATTTTTCTGACCACAATAAATCTTTCCACTGTGTGATGGCCCATCCTAGTTGCCGCCGAGCTCAGAGTAGTCGATGCCGCTTCTGGAGATGAATACTTTACTGGATCATGGGGTATTCATTCTTGTCATAACCCTTCTGTACTAGACAACAGTATCATATTAATAGTAACAGATTAAATTAAATGCAAATGCAGCAAATGTGTGAAACAGCACAGCTGTGCTGGTAAATACCTTTTCTTAGAAAACAGTAAACTTCCCAGCCATCACGTCTCAATTGTTTCTTACCAGTAAAAAAAACAAGGAAACAGCTTGTACAGAACAACAAATGTTTCCTGCATAGGAAGAAATGTCTCTGCTGAGACTTGCATCAGCACAATGAACCCTTAATGAATCATTGTATGGATGCATGGTTTGAACCTCATGGTTTCCTGAGGTGCCAATTTCCCATCTGAAGCCTGTGACCCAGAGCTTTAGGTCTGTCCAGTGTAGAAAACACACAAAAGATCTACTTTAGAACTCTATGACCATGATTTTGACTGTGTAAAATTAAATTAATGTTGATTTTGTATTCATTTTCAAATTGATTTTCACAGTATACTAACCATGAACTACATCCATACCACCTAGAGTGGAACCTCGGAATTCGAATGGTTCTTTATTCGACATATTCAGACAATGGTCCATTGCTCTCAAATTCGAACCAAAATTCCAAAATTCCGTAAAACCTGTACGTGTATAACCCAGCCTCAGGGTGTGTTTGAAATGAATACGATTCCGACTTTGAGCAAATCCGAATTAGAACGGCCTTCTGGAGCCAATTAAGTTTGAATTATGAGGTTCCACTATACAGTGGTACCTCAGTTCTCGACCACCTCGGAATTCGTTGAATTTGGTTCTCGATGCATTTTGATGAGAACAATTTGTCCTTGCCAGTAATTTTCTGCTTACTTGATCCTTGGTACTTGGTACTCATGTCATCTAGTAGGTAATAGATTTGGAGATATGGCATCCTCAGTCAACTGGAAAAGAGGGGATGAGGAGGGGAAGTTAGGATCCTCCGATGTGAGCTGAATAAAGGTATGAGGGTAGGAACCAATGCCAGATGAAAAGTTCAGAGTAGTCAGTAGAGTGTAACAGTAATCCAGCCTCGAGGTTATAAATGCATGAAAACACTTTACAAATACAGTAGTACCTCGATTCTCAGCCACCTCGGTACTGGTCGAATTTGGTTCTTGGCACATTCTGACTAGAAAAATTTGTCTCTAAATTTGTCTTTAAACTTGTATGAATCGAGCTGTGTGACTCGTTTCATCCAAAACTTGTTTCATGATTCATGATTCACGGGTCAGTAAACAGTGATTCGGATTCACATTTAAATTAGCCCTTGCTCTCCACTGTGTTTATTGTGTTTTTCTTTATTTTTACATGTACAGTACTGTACTCTTAGTGCAAATAAGGACATAGATACACTGTATTGACAGCCAACCGAATGGCACTGGAACGAAATCCTCCAGAACACAGGCTGCAGTTAACATTAGCAGCTATGCTAGCACCCTGATTTCACCAATAGAGTAAGTGTTTTGCTTTTACTTTTCACTGTCAATCCATTCCATGCGATTTTTCAACATTTTATCATAAAATAAGCTTTGTGTTAATGATTTTGGCCAACTGTAGGTTAATGTAAGTGCTTTAACCATTCCAATGTGGCGAGGTGACCAGGCCTACAGCAGGTTATGGTCGCTGAACTGCTGGCTGTCCAATTGGTGCTCTGAAAACAACGTGTGCTTTATAGACAATTGGACAACCTTTGAGGGTAAGCCTGGCCTAGGATGGGACGGTGTCCATCCCACTCGGGGCGGTGCTGCTCTCATCTCCTGCAACATTGCTCATAGTCTTATGGGGGGTGTTACAACTAAATCTCATTACAAAGCTAATTAGTTTGAAATACCGATTCTTAATTTGACCGATCCGTCATTATGGAAGTCAAAACCACACTATTTTCAGCTGATCACTATTTACTGCCCTCCAGGTCCTTATTCAGAATTTCTCCAGGAATTTGCTAACTTTCTTTCCTGCTTAGTGCTTTCAACAGATAAGGCCTTAATTGCAGGTGATTTTAATATTCACTTTGACAATGAGCAGGAAAAATTTTTGAGTCCATCTTAGAATCCATGGGTATCACTCAGAATGTGACCAACCCACCGCTGTAATCACACTTTAGATCTAATTTGGTATCAATATAGATAACCTTGATGTTTTCCCACAAAGTGATTTGATTTCAGATCACTATCTTTTAGTATTTGAGCTATCTCTAATAAATAAAATCTTCCTGTCTCATTATCACACCATCCGCACTATCACATCTGCTACTCCAGCTGCGTTTATTAAAAACCTACCAGACTTAAAATTTAATACACCTACGGAGATCAATCATCTTGACTGTGTAAATGACCAATTAGAATGTGTGCTTCGCTCAACCCTGGATATGGTTGCTCCTGATAGGCTCAAACGCATTAGGGAAAAAAGGCTAGCACCATGGTATAATGACCACACCCGTACCTTAAAGTAATCAGCGTGGAGTTTAGAACGCAAGTGGAGACATAGTAAATTGGAGGTATTTAAGATTGCTTGGAGGAATAGCATGGCAGAGTATAAGCATGCCCTCACTAAAGCTAAAGCTGCATATTTTTCTTCAATCACAGAGAAAAATAAGAATAATCCTAGATTTTTCTTTAATACAGTCTCCAGGTTAGTTAAAAACCTCACAGAAATTGACTCTCACATTCTGCTGAATTTTAACAGTAATGATTTCATGGCTTTCTTTCATGATAAGATAGACAACATTAGGCATAAAACTCGATGCTCATCACATCACCAAACTATTCAGCCACCTTCCAGATGCAGCATTAGTGTAGACGTCTGTTTAATGAGCTGTAAATCAAGACTAGAATCTTTTACCCCAATTACTAATACTGAACTATCCACACTGATCAGCTTGTCTAAATCATCAACGAGTTTATTAGATCCAATTCCTACACGTTTACTCAAAGAAGTGATACCTAGTATTATAGAGCCACTGCTAATTATTTTTAATTCATCCCTTACCTTTGGTTATGTGCCCAAATCCTTTAAGTCTGCTGTTATCAAACCACTGATTAAAAAAGCCAATATTGACACTTGTGTGATATCTAATTATAGACCAATTTCAAATCTACCGTTTCTCTCCAAAATCAAAAATCTTCAAAAATCTTAGAAAAAGCCATCTATCAGCAGCTCTGCAGTTACCTCCAAAGGAATGATATTTATGAAACATTTCAGTCTGGCTTCAGGCCCCATCATAGTACTGAAACAGCATTAATTAGTGTACTAAATGACTTGTTAATGTCTTCAGATAATGGATTTATTTATTTTGTTTTTCTGTTAGATTTAAGTGCAACATTTGACACTATAGATCACAATGTTTTACATAATAGACTAGACAATATTGTAGGTGCTAAGGGATTGCCACGTTCTTGGTTTAAATCCTACTTAACTGACCGGTACCACTTTGTTTATGTAAATAATCTATGCTATAAGTTCTCAAAAGTGAAGTATGGTGTGCCTCAGGGATCTGTGCTTAGTCCGCTTTTATTCTCTCTGTACATGGTGCCACTTGGCTCAGTTATTCGTAAACATGGCATTAGTTTCCACTGCTATGCAGATGATACACAGCTGTACATATCAGCCAAACCTAATGACAGCCTTACAATCAACAAAATTGAGGACTGTGTAAAGGAAATAAAAGATTGGATGTTATGTAATGTAATGTAATTTTTTCCACATTTTCTGTAATTTTACTTAACTCAGATAAAACTGAGGATTTATTAGTGGGACCCAAGGCTGTGAGAGACAGGTCGGCTACATCTATTTTAAATCTAGATGGCTGTTCAGTATTGCCCAGTCCGTCTGTAATAAACTTAGGGGTCACATTTGGTTCAGATTTACATTTACATTTACAGCATTTAGCAGACGCCCTTATCCAGAGCGACTTACATTTGATACAGTCTTACAATCCAAGCAATTGTAGGTTAAGGGCCTTGCTCAAGGACCCAACAGTGGAAGCTTGGCAGAGATGGGATTTGAACTCTGGACCTTCTGGTCCATAGTCCAGTACCTTACCCGCTAGGCTACCACAGTCCCTGATCTCTCCTGTGATGTGCACATTAGCAGCATCACTCGAATTGCTTTCTTTTAATTACGTAATATCGCTAAACTTAGAAATATTCTCTCTTTTAATGATGCAGAGAAACTTGTTCATGCATTTATAACCTCGAGGTTGGATTACTGTAACGCCTTACTTACTGGATGCTCTAGTAAATCTATAAAATAAACTTCAATTAGCTCAGAATGCAGTGGCTTGAGTACTAACAGGCTTCGGTCCTCTTGATCTTGACTTGTGCATCCTTGACTTAGACCCAGGGGCAGAGCTGGGGGTTCATAGTCAAAGAGTTTTGTGGTGATCTTTAATGTTGGGTTGATGTCTTCTTGCCTCCCATGGGGAGGTGGGTTGCTGATGTCTCATGTGATCCCTCTTGGCTGTGTTACCTTCTGGTTCTCTTCTTTCTAGCTATGCAGCTATAATTAATGCTGCGGGGGTCTCATGCTACACTTGCCATTAGTGATTGTTTATAGACACTGTGCTCTTAATCACTAACTAATCTACATTTTCTGTTTTCTGTCCGGGCTGTGTTCTGGTACCAGATCCAGCCCCACACAGTAAGATGTTCATCCGCTTCAGTTCCACTCAAGATGTTTCCGTCATCAGCTCCAGCCCCACCATACCCGGCCACACCAGAGGGCAGTAACTCCTGTAGTAACTCTTCCTCCTCGTTTGGCTGATATGTACAACGGTGCATATTCTGCATAGCAGTGGAAACTAATGCCAGGTTTATGTAATAGAGCCTAGTATTAAAACATACGCTGGAAATAATAGTTACCCCAATACTGACCCCTGTGGAGCACTGTACTTCAGAGCGTATATTATTTAGATCAACAATACGGTAACTTTTGGTCAAGTACGATCTAAACCAACAAAGCACAAATCATTTAACACCTATGGTATTTTCTAACCTAATATCTAACATGTCATGATCTATAGTGCCAAATGCTGCACTTAAATCTAACATAACAAGAAAAGAGACACATCCATTGTCTGAGGACATTAATAGGACTTTTAGTAAATCATCCAGTACCATAATTAATGCTGTATTGATATTGTGATGGTGCCTAAATCCTGGCTGAATCTTCCAAAGTACAATCCAAGCAATTGTGGTGTAAGAACCTCACTCAAGGGCCCAACAGGGGTGGCCAGGCTTAACCCCAGACTTTAACCACTGTGCCAAGTCAGTCCCTTAAATAAATGACTGCTTTTCCTATCATACTTAAAGAGCGATATCCTTATTTAGCTCTTTGAAGCTGAGGTAGATGACTCACTATTTTTACTGTACTATTCCAGCATAATAGGAGCAGCACCGAGGGATTGGACATTAAGCACTTGCTTAATGGGACTGAATGTCCTTTCTTTATTCACAGTCACAATGCAAACCTAAAACACATCAGATGTGCCAGGAGACTAAATAACCTGGCAAGCTTAATGGACTGTGTTTTTCACATGCTTTGTTTTACCATATCCTAAAGACCTGGCTCAAAGAGCAAGGCTGATGAACTCTAACAACATCATGATAGCCTTTAGTAACCCAATAGAAACCATTCTGTCTCAGGCTTGTATCTTAAGCAGTGTCATGCATTGTCCCTGAAAGATAGAAGAGGATATAAATGTGCACATATGTACAAGTAATTTGTTGATTCATATTTCAGCAACTTAAAGATATCAATGAGAACAACAAACCAGTAAGAAGCAGCATCTAGCAAAAATGTGATTAATCTCAATTAAAGATTTTAATCTCTTCACAGTGCTATTAAAAATATGTGTTCTGCTTTCATAAAATGGACGTTGAACACCATAGACATTACCATAGTCACATAGTCATTTTATGCCACTGTAATTGAAATATAAAGAAAACTGTGTGCAAACAATACGTAAATGCATCTGAGATACAGCTGAAAACACGAGTGGAATGCTACTGTACAAAGCCTAAATGTTATACACATGCTAAATCTTTTTTAATTTATGGAAATTCACAAAATTATTTCAAAAATACAGTAATTTACTGTTCTGACCCTGTGTAAGGGAAAGCAGTAACACTTAAGATTATAGTATGATGGACTTAATACTTTTGCCAAAAATGCATTGATAGACAGTATTACGAACAACACGGAAGATCAGCCAGATGAACCACAGACTCAACGAGTGAATGTGAAGCAGTTTATGTAGTTATAGGTTAGAGAGAATATACAGGTAGTGGGGGGTAAACAAAGGAGTACTACTTACTATAGGACAGGTACATACACTTAGGAATGCCATTTACCGCTTGATACAAATAAGTGGTGGAAAGTCATAAGCACAAGTAAACATAAACACAAGTAATTTACACTAAAAAGTCTCTAAACACATTAACTGAGTTTAAACAGGAGCTAACGAGCATGCAAGCACATGACCAGCTGATTGGCTGTTGAGGTGACCAGCTGTTTATGGACACAACGTTCGGAGTTAAAAGACAGATATGCATTTATTAATTTTGAAGACCATGATCGTTAAAGCAAACAGGTCTGATCTGAGTGTATATATACACACACACAAACACGCACACACCATATTGGCAAAAATATTCACTCGTCTACCTTCACTCGCATATAGTGGACCAAAAAGTATTTAGTCAGCCACGGATCATGCAAGTTCTCCTACATAGAAAGATGACAGAGGTCTGTAATTTTCATCATAGGTACACTTCAACTATCAGAGACAAAATGAGAAAAAACATGACATTACATTGTAGGATTTTTAAAGAATTTAATTGTAACTCATGGTGGAAGACAAGTGGTTGGTCAATAACAAAAGTTCAACTCAATACTTTGTAACATAACCTTTGTTGGCAATGACAGAGGTCCAACTTTTCCTGTAAGTCTTCACCAGGTTGGCACACACTGTAGCTGGTATTTTGGCCCATTCCTCCATGCAGATCTCCTCTACATATACATCAGTGTCTGACCTCACAAATGTACTTCTGGAAGAATGATCCAAAATTCTAATAAACACACTCCTAAACCTTGTGGAAAGACTTCCCAGAAGAGTTGAAGATGTTATAGCTGGTATGGGTGGGCCGACATCATATTATACCCTATGGATTATGAATGGGATGTCACTCAAGTTCATACAGTGGGGTAAAAAAATATTTAGTCAGCCACTGATTGTGTAAGTTCTCCTACTTAGAAAGATGAGAGAGGTCTGTAATTTTCATCATAGGTACACTTCAACTATGAGAGACAAAATGAGAAAAAATATCCAGGAAATCCCATTGTAGGATTTTTAAAGAATTTAATTGTAAATCATGGTGGAAAATAAGTATTTGGTCACCCACAAACAAGCAAGATTTCTGGCTCTCATAGACCTGTAACTTCTTCTTTGAGAAGCTCTTCTGTCCTCCACTCATTACCTGTATTAATGGCACCTGTTTGACCTCATTATCTGTATAAAAGACACCTGTCCACAGCCTCAAATAGTCAGACTCCAAAACTCAACCATGGCCAAGACCAAAGAGGACACCAGGAAGAAAATTGTAGACCTGCACCAGACTGGGAAAAGTGAATCTACAATAGGCAAGCAGGTTGGTGTGAATAAATTGGTTGGTGTGAATAAACTGTAGGAGCAATTGTAAGACCCAGATCTCCCTCAATCCGGGGTTCCACGCAAGATCATGCGAACGGTGAGCAAAAATCCCAGAACTACACGAAAGGACCTGATGATCTGCAGAGAGCTGGGACCAAAGTAAAAAGGCTACCATCAGTAACACACTACGCCGAGAGGGACTCAGATCCTGCAGTGCCAGGCGTGTCCGCCTGCTTAAGCCAGTACATGTCCAGGCCCATCTGAAGTTTGTCAGAGAGCATATGGATGATCCAGAAGAGGATTGGGAGAATATCATGTGGTTAGATGAAACTGAAATAGAACTTTTTGGTAAAAACTCAACTCGCCGTGTTTGTAGGAAGAAGAATTCTGGAGTTGCACCATACCTACTGTGAAGCATGGGGGTGGAAACATCATGCTTTGGGGCTGTTTTTCTGCAAAGGGGACAGGACGACTGATCCGTGTTAAGGGAAGAATGAACGGGGCCATGTATCGTGAGATTTTAAGCCATAACCTCCTTCCATCAGTGAGAGCATTGAATATGAAACGTAGCTGGGTCTTCCAGCATGACAATGATCCCAAACACACTGCCCGGGCAATGAAGGAGTGGCTTCGTAAAAAGCATTTCAAGGTCCTGGAGTGGCCTAGCCAGTGTCTAGACCTCAACCGCATAGAAAATTTGTGGATGGAGTTGAAATTCCGTGTTGCCCCAAAACATCACTGCTCTTGAACTTCATAGAGAAATACCAGCTATAGTGCGCGCCAACCTGGTGAAGACTTACAGGAAACGTTTGACCTCTGTCATTGCCAACAAAGGTTATGTTACAAAGTATTGAGTTTTGTTAATTAACCAAAATTTATTGGACCAAAATAACTTATTTTCACCATATTTACAAAATTTAAAATTCTTTTTAAAAAAATCCTTTTACAATTGTGATTTTCCCTGGATTTTTTTTTTTGTTCTCATTTGTCTATCATAAGTTGGAAAGTGTACCTATCGATGAAAATTAACAGGGACCTCTCTCATCTTTCTGACCTTTGGGGAGAACTGCACAATCAGTGGTTGACTAAAAACTTTTTTTTGCCCAATGCAACTGTGTATGTATATATATATATATATATATATATATATATATATATATATATATATATATATATATCAGTCTTTGGGTGCGAATTCAGATACGCCCACAGTCTCAGCGCCACTGTCCTATTGGGGTTGTCCAAGTGATAAGACTTATTTCATGTCTTTATTGATTTTTATGTATTGTATTACATTCCTTTGCTTTATTCAATCTTGCTTTTGTGAGCCTTTCAGAATTGTCTATGTTTCTTCAACAATATGACCTAAAACGTCATCAGAAGTCCTAAAAGTAGATAAATGGAACCGAATTAAACAACTGACACAAAAATATTAGAAATTTCCATTTGTCATTTGAGGAAAATGATCCAATATTACATATCGGTGAGTAGCGAAAGTATGTAAACCTCTAGGATTAGCAGCTTATTTGAAGGTGAACTTAGAATCAGGCATTTTCAGTCAATGGGATGATGATCGGGTAAGTGGACACACTGGTGTATTTAAAGAACAGAGATCTATCAAAGTCTGAGAAAACTTTTGCACCTCAGAAAACAAGTGCAAAAGTCTCCAAAAACACGTAAAAAGAGTTTGGAATTCACCATTCCACAGCCAGACAGGAAATTCAAGACCAATTGAGGAAACTCAAGACCATTGTTCCTCGATAGACCGACAAATCTCACTCCAAGACTGAGGCGTGTAACTTTAACTAAAGTATCCACAGCTGGCATGTCATATACTTCAAGTACATGGAAGAGACGGTAAGCCATTGTTAACACCATCATGGTGGAAAATCAGCGGAAGCTCTTGTGACATCACTAGTGCTAGTGTCACTTCTCAGACTGCTCGAAGGCATATGATAACACTGGTTAAGGAAAAGAGCAACAATAGTGGGAGTGTGCGCAACACTTTCGTTAAGGAAAGGGTCATGTTGGGGTGATTTCAGAAGAGAAAGGGTGATATCAGACGAGAACTCAAGCTCTACAATCTAGGCCATTTCCTCTTTGAGCATTAATTGTTTGGCAGCAGTCTTAATAACCAGCCTTTGTCCACGGGAAGGTGGCTTGAGCCTGCAGCTGCTCTACCCTTGTGTTACAGGATTTTCCCATTATTGTTCCCTCCTGATTTTCTCCTGTAAAGGGTGTCACAGGTCAGCCTTCAAAACGCATGCGCTCAATATACACAGACAAGCCAAAAACATGATGTCCACCTGCTTGACAAGGATGTTTACATAGGTGGCACGTGTCAAACTGAAATCCACATGAATGCCTGTAGTCAGGGTTTCCCAGCAGAACTTTGTCTACAGCAGTGGTTGCTCCCGCCCCCCACGAGTAGCTAAGAAAAGCAGTGCCACAATTCATTACACAGATTCAAAATAGCTCTTGTCTCTTGTTTTTCTTTATTTTACATCTACAGTACTGTATTCCTAGTGCAAATAACACCACGTGGGTTCTAAAGTGGTTATTGATTACAGCCAAACAAAAGGAACCGAATCCCCCGGAATACAGGCTGAGCAGTTAGCATTAGCAGCTATGCTAACACCCTGAGTTTTTTGCTTTTACTTTTCACTTTCAATCCATTACTCACTAAATTACATGAGATTTTTCAACACTTTGTTATAAAATAAGCTTTGTGTTAATGATTTTGGCCTACTGTAGGTTAATGTAAATGTTTTAAGCTCGGCTGTTTATAAGGCTAATACAGTTGACTCCACTATGATACAGTATAGACTATATTAAACACTGGAGTTGTGTCTGGCCTGCCTGCCTGCCCTGGCATGTCCTTCAGTGCAGTAACCAACCAACCAACCAACCTTGCTTATATTCATATAGAGTTGAATTTACATTTACAGAATTGTCATCTTAGTTTATTATATTTACTTTACTATATTTACTATATATTTAAAGGTGCATTGCAACAAGCTGAGTCTATGTATGTTTTAAATAACTGTAAGTAAATCCTTTTATTTTATATTACAAAACATAGTTGAATGTAGAAGAAATGGAAAGGCATAAAGACCTGATCTACTTTGAAGAAAAGGGTAAATTGTTATGCCCGGAATTAATTGGAATGTCTCCACAGTGGCAAGAGATTACTTCTAGTCAACTGTGGTACCTACTGACAGTGGTCTGAGGGGTGAGAAAATACAAACCACCAACAGGGTGTTGGGCACCCAAGGCTCGTTGCTACTTGAGAGCATCGAACGCTATTCCGTCTGGCCAGAAGACGAGTCAACCGTGAGTGTTAACCATGAAGGTCCAGTAAGTTTTGTTTTCTTTTACATCATATGTACACCATTTACCTGGGGAAGTGGTGGCCTCAGAATTCACTCTGCAAAGAAGACAGTGGATCAAGTGTGAGGCTCTGGGCAATGTTCTGCTGGGAAACTCTGGAACAGGAATTCATGTACAAGTCAATCTAACACGTGCAACCAACCTAAACATTGTTGCAGACCAGATGGTCATGCTCTGAAATTAATATCTGATGGTGTGTAGCTAGTAAAGCACTATCTAATTAGTTTTCTCCCCAACAAAATATTTAGGCTTTTCTTCTTTTCTTGCACTGAAGCAACAACATTCAGCTCTTCATCTCTAAACTAAAATACAATTTGGATATAAATAGCGTTGTTATTGTCCTTAAACATAGAGGACCGCACTGTGTTAAAGGCGAATGGCACTAATAATTGTACTGTACTGTCTTTCTCGTCGTGATGGTAACACAAATCATCAATGTGGTGTTATGCTGCCACCTAGTGTTAGTTCCTACTGAGCATCATCTAACCCTGAAAGCGTTTGTGCAGGTCATCTAACACAAAGTCGTGCACAAATGAGCTCGATCATGGTTTAAACGGATCTTGAACTTAATGCCGTAGGCTATGTGCACAAAATACCTTAATGTCTTATGACACACTTAAGTAAGAGTGTCATGATTGGCAGAAACGGGAGGCGAACACAGAAAGACGATACAAAAACCAGAATCCAAAATACATTCCAAAGTTCAACACCAGATAAGGTTTACCATGCAGAGAGTCCTAAAGACATCCATTCCTGCATTTCAGGCCTGCAACACATTCCAAAACAGTTGGGACAGTAAAGCATTTACCACTTTGTAATGTTGCCATTCCCTTTCACTGCACTTAAAAGACATTTTGGCACAGAGGATACCAAGTGATTTGATGTTTCAGGTGTTATTTTGTCCCATTCTTCCTGCAAACATGTCTTAAGATGTGTAACAGTACAGGGTCGTCCCTGAAAAATTTCCGTTCCAAAATTCTCCACACATTCTCTGTAGGGGACAGGTCAGGACTGCAGGCAGGCTAGTCCAGTACACTTACCCTCTTCTTCCTAGCCATACCTTTGTAATGTGTCTAGCATGTGGTTTTACATTTGTCTTGTTGAAAAATCCATGGAGGACAGCACTGAAGACAGCTTATATTGCTCTAAAATCTCAGTGTACTTTTCTGTATTAATGATGCATCACAGAAGTGACTTTTGCCATGGGCACTGACACAACCCCATACCATGACAGAGCCTGGCTTTTGGACTTGTAGCTGATAACAGTTTGGATGGTCCTTTTCGTCTTTGGTCTGGAGCACACGGTGTCCTTTTTTTCCAAGAAAGATCTGGAATACTGACTGGTCTGACCACAATATACATTTCCACTGTGTGATGGTCCATCCCAGATGCCTCTGAGCCCAGAGAAATCGACGCTGCTTCTGGACATGGTTAACATGAAGCTTCTTTTTGCATGTTTTAAGTGGCATGTGTGAATGTAACTCTGTATTATAGTGCTTGATAAAGGTTTGATAAAGTAATACCTTGCCCATGTGGTTCTATCAGCTATTGATGAATGATGGTTCTTGATGCAGTGCCGTCTGAGGGATCAGAGATCATGGATCTTCAGTGTAAGCTTGTGCGCTTGCCTTTTACGGACTGAAATTTCTACAGACTATTTAAATCGTTTAATGACATTATGCACTGTAGAGGGAGAAGTATGTAAATCCCTTCCACTCTTTCTTCTCCAGTTTTCTCACCCACTTGTTGATAAACTGGAGATCCTCTGCCCATCTTTGCTCATCAAAGACTCAGCCTTTTGTGGATATTGCTTTTGTACCAAATCATGATTATAATCACCTGTTGACATAGAGGCAAAGGGAACATCTCCAGCTGTTTCGCCTATGTTTACAATTTGTTTTGTTATGTGGTATCTTGCTTGAGTCATGAGCATGTGATGCAGAATGTCTGCTGCCTACTTGTACTTGTACATTACAGTTTGGCTCACCTGTCACCAAGGACTGATATGTACAAAGCACAGCATTGCTACTTCGCACTGCCAAGTCTGCACCACCCATACCTGCCAAACTGCCTGACAATCCTTTGGAAAACCCAGTAATAGTCATTGCTGGTGCAATGTGACACAATTTGGGTAATTGTTACAGGAACTGGAAAATGTTTTCATTTACAGTATGCTACGTCAGTATTCAGTAAAAAAAGGGAATGCCTACTGCATTATTTTAGTCAACATTCAATGGTTTACTTCCCCTTTACTTTTGTTCACTTCCACAAAGTATGATACACTGTCATACTTGTTGCCATGGCAAGGGTCATTTACACTTCTGTGATGCATTTACTAAAGCCTCACTGCATATATACAATGCATACTGACCCTTCATATGCTTTCATGCTTGATGTTATGCTAAAATCAAGTTTTCCCCATCAATCTTCATCAATACCCAGTAAGTGAAAACAGAATTTTAGAAATTTTTGCAAATTTAATGAAAACATAAACCTAAACTATTGCATTGACATAACTATTCAGACTCAATCAGTATTCAGACAGTTGAAGGTCTTTGGCACTGATTAAAAGCCACAATATGATGCCACAAGGTTTGCACACCTGGATTTGGGGATTTTCCGCCATTCTTCACTGCAGATCCTCTCAAGCTCTGTCAGATTGGATGGGGATCGTCAGTGGACAGCCATTTTCAGGTCTGTCCAGAGATGTTTGATTGGGTTCAAGTCAGGCTAGTCCACACAAGGACATTCACAGATTTGTCCCTATTCCACTGCTGTGTTGTCTTGTGGTCATTGTCTGGTTGGATGGTGAACCTTTGGCCTAGTCTGAGGTCCGCAGTGCTCTGGATCAGGTTCTCATTAAGAGTATCTCTGTACTTTACTCCATTCAGCCTCTCCTGAACCCTGACAAGTCTCCCTGTACCATCTGCTAAAAACACACCCACAGTATGATGCTGTTCACCACCATGCTTCACTGTAGGGGTGGTATTGGGCAGGTGATGAGTGGTGCCTGGTTTCCTCCAGACACGTCGCTTAAGGCCAGAAAGGTCTATCTTGGTTTCATCAGACCAGAGAATCTTTTCTCACAGTCTGAGGGTCCTTTAGGTGCTTTTATTTGCAAACTCCGGGAAGGCTTTCATCATGTGTCTTTTACTAAGAAGAGGTATATGACATGACACACAAAAGAGGAATTACACATTGGCAACTGAAATACACTATGAAACACAAAGGGGAAGTTCTATTATAGGGAGTATTGTTAATTCTTCTTTCATCTACATTTCATTACAGCGTTATGAGAGGACTTCTCTGGTAAGCCTTTGCTTTAACTGATAGCAAAAAATATTAAAACCAAAATCTATGTTTTGGTCAATTAGGTTAGTGCAAAGTTGATTATACTTGCAATCTTGAAAGAACAAAATCTTCTGTGTATATACCAATTATTCAGTGATATTTTAAAAAATGTATGCATTCCAAGCTAATCTTATTCATATGTGTTTTCTAGAGATCAAAATTACTGAACTCAGTCATACTTCATAAATCTTATTTTAGATTTCCTTTCCCACTATTCACAGGTTGCAGTGATTTTAACTCTAAGAAGATGCTATCGATTGCAGTATTTATATTCCTTTCTTATTCATCCCATGCTCATTTTTTGAGGAATCTACCATGTGATCTTACGCAATCCAATAACTCCGTTTATTTAGACTGCTCAGGCAGAAAGCTCCCCGCTGTTCCTAACATTTGGGTCTGGAACATTACTCAGCTTGACCTGCGTGACAATCGGATAAGAAATGTATCAAAGAACTCGTTCTGGAAGTTGGATAATATAACATTTATAAACCTCAGAAACAATCAGATCCAGAACTTGAGGGACTCGCTTGCCTTCTCTGGTTTGAGTAAGCTGCGAACATTATTGCTTGATGGCAACCCAATGTCCACTATTCCGAGACATGTTCCGTCTGGATTACACATTTTGAGTCTCAATGGCAATCAAATCAAGAGCATTGAACCTTTGGACTTTGCAGGAATGAGAAACCTTACGCACGTTGGATTAATGGCAAACTGCTATTACTACGAAAGTTGTAATGGCTCCTTGATTATTAGAAATGGAACATTTTATGAGTCACAGCATCTGAACGATCTTTATCTGTCAATGAACCGTCTGCAAAAGATACCACCATATCTGCCTAGTTCTCTTCAGCGTCTCCATTTACTAAAGAACAGAATTGAGCATATTGAAGCATTTGACCTACACGACCTAACAAACCTGATCTTTCTGGATTTATCTGGAAATTGTCCTATTTGTTATAACGCTCCTTTCCCGTGCACCCCCTGTAACACCACAAATAATGCCATGCAGATCGATTCGGAAGCTTTCAGTCGGCTTTCCCAACTGCAGGAGCTACGGTTATCTGGAAATTCCTTACAAACACTCAGTCCAGCATGGTTTAAGAATCTCCCAATGTTAAAGTTCTTATATCTTTCCTTTAATGTTCTACTTGGTGAAATTGAAAGTGGCCAGTTTTATTCTGCGTTACCTAATTTGGAAGTCATTGATCTCTCGTACAACAATCCATCACAAAGGAATTCAGCAAGACTCAATCTTTCAGCTGGTTTTTCAAAACTAAAGTCACTGAAAACCCTTCACCTAGAGGGATACGTGTTCTCAGACTTGTGTGAAAGTGACATTCGTCCTCTTTTAAGCTTGAAAAATCTCTCAGTACTAAATCTAGGGGTAAACTTTGTCCAGCAGACAGACGTTTCTCTATTTAGAAAGTTTCATAATCTATCTGTGATTTCCCTGATTGACAACAGACTGACATTCACAGGGATTAAAACACAAAATCAAAGAGCATGCATGAGTGACGTGGATTCGGAGCATAATCAAGACTTTTATGTGCAATCTCCCTATATTCACAAAGATTCTGAATTCAAGCGTTACCCTCCCTTTATAAAACAGGAGTGTCTGGCAACAGGGCCTGTGTTGGACCTAAGCAGAAACAGTATCTTCTACATCACTCCAGAGCTCCTTCAGTATGTGGGGAATATTACATGTCTTAATCTTTCGAGCAATTTGATTAGCTCAGCATTTAATGGCACTGAGTTTGTACATTTCCCAAAGCTTAAGTACTTGGACTTGTCAAAAAACCGTGTCTACTTACATTTTAAGACTGCCTTTAATGAACTGCAAGATTTGGAAATTTTGGACTTAAGCCACAACAAGCATTACTTTGAGGTAGATGGTGTAAGCCATTCCCTAGAATTCATTGAAAACCTCGAGTATCTAAAAGTGCTAAATCTCAGCTGGAATGAGATCAATATGCTGAGTAACAAGACCCTGAGGAGCAGTTCGCTTAAGGAGTTGCAGTTTCAAGGCAACAGACTTGACATCATGTGGAAGAGGGAGGCGGGTTTCAAATATCTCTTTAAACATCTCACAAACCTAACAAATCTCGATATATCCTACAACAAACTAAGACAACTACCTGGCAACATATTGAAACATTTCCCACCCATCCTAAAATATCTAAGTTTAAGCAGAAACCAACTGAAATACTTTTATTGGGACCAGTTAAAACATTTACAACATTTGGAAATCCTGAATTTAAGTAAGAATAAGTTGGACTTTGTGCCTGGAGGACTAGCAGTTCATACAAATTCGCTAAGAATCTTAGACTTGAGCCATAACAGGATCTCTAAACTAGCGGCCAACTTCCTCAAAGACGCCACATCCTTCTGGACACTGGACCTAAGCTACAATCGTCTGGAAACTATTACTGGGACTCCATTTGACATAAATAATGGAAAGTATTTAAACACTCTCTACCTGGAAGGTAATCCCTTCCACTGCACATGCGACCTCCTGGACTTTCTTCTCTGGATAGAGAAAACTGAGGTAAAGATCCCTCAGCTTGCAACAGGGATCTTATGTGAAGTGCCATTTCTTAAAAAGGGCCAGTCTGTTATCGAATCTGATCTTAAAAATGCCTGCATCAATGACAACACGGCACAAATGCTCCACATTATCACGTCTACCATCATCTTTGTTACGTTGTTCACTGCCATCACAATCCACCTGTTTTATTGGGACATGTCCTATATCCTGAAGTTCTTGGAAGCCAGAATCTGGAGTCCCAACTCAAAATCGTCTGACCACATTTATGACGCCTTTGTTATGTATGACACCAAAGACCCGCTTGCTTCTGACTGGGTACTGAATCACCTGCGAGTCGAGCTAGAGGACCGGGGAGAGAGAGTACGGCCACTCTGCCTGGAAGAGAGGGACTGGACTCCTGGTTCGTACATCATGGATAATCTCAACCACAGCGTTCATTTGAGCCGGAAAACCATTTTTGTGCTCACAGAGAGTTTTGTGTGCAGTATGATGTTTAAGGTGACGGCGTATCTTGCTCAGCAGAGGCTGCTGGAGGAAGGGGTGGACGTCATGATTTTAGTCCTGTTAGAGCCAGTGCTTCAGCATTCTAGAATCTTGCACCTGCGCCGCTGTCTCTGTGGAAACAGCGTGCTGGAATGGCCGTGCAACCCTTCTGCACAAAAATGGTTTTGGCAGTGTCTGAGGAATGCTATTAGGAATGACAAATCAGCCATGCAAAGCAAGTTGCTCAAGAACTACTTTATCGGATAGATATACACTATTCATCATGGGACAGTTTTGCTCTGTACTCATCGTTTTTCGGTTCTCGACAAGCCTTCTAAAACTAATAAACGACAAGAACCGACGTACCACTGTACATATTTACTGTTAAATGTGTCTACAACTATACACAACCAGAAAGGCCTTCCTGAAATTTCCTAAACTAAGTTTTGATTCTGAAACTGAACTGGATAGAGGCTTGAGTTTGTGAAACATAACTTGTGCAGATTTTTTAGTGCTGTTCCTGTTTGTATATTATTGTAGGCAGTATCAATAAGCCAATCACATTAACAGAGTGTAATAACAATAATAACAATGTTGAATGAAGGCACAATAATTTCATACAATTATGAAACGTATAATATGTATCTGAGTGAGCAACAATGTTAAAACTTAGTGCTGTGTCCGTACAAAATGATTCTTTAAGGTACTGTACTATGGGCCAGATGATCCAGGGTTCAAATCCCACCTCTGCCAAGCCGCCACTGTTGGGCCCTTAACCCACAATAGCTTGGACCGTAAGTCGCTCTGGATAAGGGCGTCTGCTAAAATGAAGTAAATGTTAATATTAAGCACATATTTATGAGATTCCTTTATGTAAAACTATTTTAATATTCAAACGATTATGTTTATTATAATTAGGCAAACCATGAATTTGTACTAACCATTTATACTTTTGTATAAATGTCTATTGTGATTCCCCTATATCCACTCTCCTTCTACACCTCCTTGTCGGGTCTTGTAGCACATACACTTGTTGGTCTGTACTGTGTACTCTGTTCTTAGCATCCTGTACTGGGTGTTTAGGAATTCCTCCATTATTTTCCAGTTGTTTTGTTTCTTTGACCCTGTGTCTCAATGTTAGCCTAGCCTGTTACCCAGTTTGTATTAGCCTGGACACAGAGTGTCTATCTGTTTACATTCGGTACTATATCATGTCTGTGTATCCACATTTGTCTTTCGCTTGTATTTGTACCATGTTGTCTAGTAAAGCTCTGAGACTTGTACTTACGTCTGCCTCATTTTGTCAATGACTGTTTTAACTCACAGCAGTGTACAGTATTTCTGGCAGATGCAGTATACACTAATGGGCCAATTTATTAGTTCCACCTTGCTAGTAATGTCTTACTTCTTCATGGCATAGATTCAGCAAGGTGCTAGAAATGTTCCTCAGAGATTATGGCTTCATACTGATATGATAGCATCATGACGTTGCTGCAGATTTGTTCCACATCCATGATATGGCTCTCCGGTTCCACCACATGCCAAAGGTGTGCTATTGGAATGAGATCTGGTGACTGTGGCCATTTGATTACAGTGAACTCAATGTCATATTTAAGAAACCAGTTTTTACTTGAGTGCGTTATCCTTCTCAAAGTTGCCATCAGAAGATGGAATGCTGTGGTCATAAAGGGGTGGACATGGTCAGCAACAACACTCAGGTAGGATGTGCTGTTTAAACGATTCTCAATTGGTATTAAGCGGCCCAAAGTGAGCAAGAAAATATAATCACACCATTACACCACCAGATGAAAGGCAAGATGGATTCATGCTTTTGTTTCATTTACGCCAAATTCTGACCCTACCATCCGAATGTCGCAGCAGAAATCAAGACTCATCAGACCAGGCAACGTTTCTCCAATCTTCTATGGTCCTATTTTGGTGAGCCTGTGTGAACTGTAGCTTCAATTGTCTGTTCTTAGCTGACAGAAGTCACACCCAGTCCTCACAACAGGAACCAGCCCTAGGTGGGGACCCAAAACCATTTGCAGGACATGTGCGTGCACGCACACACACACAAACACAAGCACAGATAGACACACAAACATAGTCAGTCTAGCACTGTAACGGGGACTCACCTGGCTTTCCGACGCTGGGGGCAGCGTTGGCTTCCTTTGCCTCAGGTTGAGACCCTGACAGTCAGCACAATCGCACAGGCTTGATGAAGGCTGTGCGATTGCATTAGTATTATCACGTGCAGATCTCATTTAAGCTGCTCGTTGGCCTTTATGGGGGCGACCCCATAAACTTCAGGTTACTTAAGGTCCGTTCCGTGTTCAGTCGGTGTCGCACCCATCCCACCAATGGATGGGGGTACCATCGCCATCGGGCAGCCTTCAAGGGCTTTCAGAAGTTGGGCTGCAGGGGAACGCTTTGCCGGTAAATCGGTATTGTAGGGGATAAGGGTAACTGATTTCTTCGAAGAGGATCATTATAGTACGGCTAGGAAGGCCGGATTTTGGTAAACGCTAGGGAATAGTCGCTTAGATAGGAGGGGCAGAGGTTCAGGAAACCGCTCTTCCAACGGGTCCCCCCTTGCTGCATCACGGGCTCGGCCGGCGGCCTCCGGGCTTTAGGACTGCTGCTGCTGCTGCGGCCAGCTGGGACAGCTCTCCCTCTTATCCCCTTGCCAGAGGCCCGCTTCTTTATTTAAAGTTCTTTTTCTTGGTCTTCGCGTTGTGCGGGAGGCCGTTGCCCACCACCGGCCCGCAGGCTGGAATTTATTTAAAGGGAACGGGGCCTCGCTGCTCCTTCGGGGCCCCGTTCCCATATTTTTGTTATTTAAAAAGGGACGGCTTCGGATGCTCCTCAGCCCCAGTTCCATGTTTTTCGAGTCTTAGGTCATGAATGCGACATTGCCAGGTTTATGGGTGGGGCCGGCCGCCGCGGCAGCCGGATTTGTGCTTCTTTGCCGGGGCGCTCGCTCGGGGCATGTGCAGTAGTAAAGCTTGAACACGCCCGCGCCTTCTGCGGGTTGCCCGCGGAGCTTTGGCGGTCACCAGGGCGCGGGTCATAACGCTTCTCCTCTCTTCTCTTCTCAAGCTGAAACCAGTTTAAGCTTACACGCAGTCTCTGTTTGAGGAGAGCGGGAGAGAAAGCGGAGATCGATCCTTGTTTTCCCCCTCGGAAGCGATTTCAAACACGTCGCCTCACTCTTACTTTTTGTAATAAGCACCGTTACTGGCGATCGTGTTTAAAATCACCCATTCATCACTTTCTTTATTTTAAAGCTCGCGCTAGGCGGAGCTTTTCCGTTCGGGTTAAACCTCCGCTTTTTCATGCAGGTCACGTGAGTCTCTCGGTAGACCCGTGGTTAAAGTAACAGACTCTGACGCCTGCGATCAGAGTTCGAGTCCACGCTGTGCCATCGCTGGCACAGTGTTCTTTATTTTGGCACTTTCTCTTTTGCGTTTATTTATTATTATTTCAGTTCATTACTACCATCTGGAGGTAACTGCATTTGGGTCATAAAACCCTTTTCTTTTAGGGTTCGCCTTTTGCCATCCTGGCGAACCCGTAACAGAATGGTGCGACCATTGATTGGACCCAGCGTTAGCTCCAGACATGGCTGGCTTTTGGGAGGGGCATTGTCCATTGACGGTGGCCAAGTCATGGACGATGTATGGCATCTTGTCCCTCCCAAGATGCCTATTCTCATTGCCGTGTCCATTTTTTTTTTTAGCAATTGGGCAGTAGCGCCACCTGGTTTCGTTCTTGAGCACGTTGACTCTGCTCCGAAACCTGCTGGCCTTGGGCTTGGGCTGTTAATGTCGCCCTTGCTCTTTTACGTTCATTGGTTTGCCGTGGTTTTCCCTCCCCTGTTTTCGTCCCGGCCCTGTTGTGTTTTCCTTTTTTAGCTAACCCTGGCTGATGTTTCGGCGGGTTGGGGCGTTGGGACACCGCCCCTTTGGGGGGGGGGTGACTTTGTAAAAATTTGTTTTAAAAGGGGGACTCACTGGGGCTTTCCGACGCTGGGGGCCAGTGTTGGCTTCCGTTTTGCCGACTCAAGTCTGAGACCCTGACAGTTCAGCACAATCGGCAAGGCTTGGATGGAAGGGGCTGTGCGGATTTGCATATTAGTATTATCACGTGCCGATTCTCATTAAAGGGCTGGCTCATTTGCTTTCAATGGGCGACACCCAACTGGACTCAGGTACTTTCAGGGTTCACCGTCCCTGTGTTCAGTCGGGGCCGCAACCATCCCACCAATGATGGGGTTACATCGCCCATCGGCAAGCCTTCAACAGGCCTCAGACGTTGCTCTGCATGCAGGGCGGGCCCGCTCGCCGGCAATCGTATGTTAGGGATAATGGTATAAAACTGATTCTTCGAAGGAGGATCCAGTAATAGTACGGCTTAGGGAGCAGGATGGTAAAAAAAAAATACCGGCTAGGAAAAAGTAGTCGCTAGAGCAGGGTTCAGGGGAAAAAACCGCTCTTCACGTCCCTTTGGCTGCATCAACGGGCTCCGCCGGCGCCCTCGGGGGCTTTAGGGGGAAACTCGGCTGCGGCGGAAGCTGGAGAACTCCCCTATTATCCCCTTTTTGCCGAGGGGGCCCGCTTCTTTATAAAAGTTCTTTTATTTGGAGCTTGGTGCGGGGGAGGCCGTTTTGCCACCGCACGCGCTTTTGTATTTAAAGGGAACGGGGCCTTTGCTGCTCCTCAGCACCCGTTCCCATGTTTTGTAATTTAAAAGGGACGCTTCGTGCTCATCAGCCCCGTTTCCATGTTTTCGCGTCTTAGGTCAATGCTGCCCGGTTTATTTATGGTTGGGCCGGCGCCGCGCATTTGCCGTTGTCTCTGCCGCGACCGGGGGCTCGGCATTGTGCAGTACCGGGACACCGCGCGCCCTCTGCGGGGGTGCCCCGCGAGGCTTTGCGGTTCAACAAGCGGCGTCATCGCTTTACTCCTCTTTCTCAGCTTGGCCAAGTTTTTTTAAACTTTACACGCAAAGTTCTCTGAGAAGGAGAGGAAGAGGAGGGAGAGAGGAAAAAGAAAGGGGGAAAAGCGGATCGCTCTGTTTTCCCCTCGGAGCGATTTTAAAAAACCACGTTCGCCATCACTCTTCCTTTTTTGTTTAATAAGCCACCCGTTTACTTGGCGGATCCGTGTTTTTTTAAACACCCCCATTCATTCTTTTCTTTAATTTTAAAAAGGGGGGCTCGCGGACTAGGCGGAGCTTTTCGTTCGGGTTTTAAAACCCCCGCTTTTTTTCTGCAGGGTTTTCACGTGAGGAAGTCTCTCGGTAGGGGACCCGTTGGTTTAAGAGAAGTAAAACAGGGGGACTCTGACGGGCATGCGATTCAGAGGTTCGGTTCCACGGGCTGTGCCCATCGCTGGCACCAGTGTGTTCATTATTTTGGCACTTTCTCTTTTACGTTTATTTATTATTATTTCAGTTCATTACTACCATCTGGAGCTAACTGCATTTGGGTCCTAAAACCCTTTTCTTTTAGGGTTCGCCTTTTGCCATCCTGGCGAACCCGTAACAAGCACACTTCAGAGACACCAGTTAACTGACTGCATATATTTTCAAACTGGAAGGATGCCGAGAACCCCTTTTGAATGTTGCACTGTAGATAGGGTACAGCTTAAATAAATTCTGTACATTGCTATAGTGGACCTGTCTAAGACTAAAGATTGAATGTTTAAAAGATGTTATTGAGAGCTGACCTGGATCATCTGGGTCAAAAGGCTTTTATACTGTTTGTGCTGTGACAACGATGTGGACTATATATTAGTAATGCCTGTCATATTTTCAAAATATACCAATGTAAGCCAGAGACTATCAAGGTTTTACCAATTCTGTGTACTTAGTCATATCCATTATGCTCAAGAAAGAACATTGATCCAACAGGTTTGTGAACTGTATGGTCAGGGACCAGTCAAGGACAATTTACATCACTTGGTCCAGACTTTAGGGTGACCCAATTTCCAGACTTCTGTTTCTTCATATAGCACTCATTACCTCGTTTGGTCACTTTCGCCAATTCCTCATAGATAGGATTCTCATGGCACCAGACTGTATATGAATGGGCTAGAGAACATTTACAATTTCCTGCAGAAAAGCACAAAGGATGATATGATCAACATGTCAAAGGTAAGCCACAATAAATGGCCAGTCCTGGGGTGTTTGTAGACTACTTGTTGTACTGGGGCACACACGGAATTTAGATGGGCACAGCTGTACCTGTCAGCTTGCCAATCAGTTGTAGGGGAAAAGTGTGCATAAGAATGAGCCTGTTAAACACTAAATAGATTTAGTGATTTAGCACTAAGGTGGGCATTACTCTACCATGGATGAAGTGGAATTAGGTGGGTACTTTCCTTAAAAAGACTGTTGAGTGTAAACTATCAGCAGAACAAAACTTCCACCTGCTGACAATGTTTTATTTTCTGTCTAATATTTAGTAATAAGAAATTAGTGATTTGTATTCAGAATTCTTTATCAAATATTTGCCTGTTTACAGTTTGTAAATATCCAGTGATTCACAGCTGTCTAGTAGGGCAAAGCCAACTCTCTTTTCATCAAGGTCGCAATCACTAATCTGTACTACATATCAAAACAGAAATTCAGACTCACACGCACTTAAGAAAAGGAATACATTAAAGTACTTTCAAATACAGAAATGATTTTTTGCAATAAAGATTATACAATAATTTAATGATTACATTAATAATATTTCTATTTTAAATCAACTTTATTTGAAACAATTTAAAGGAGATTTTATGTAAAGATGACTTTTTCAGTGCTTGTGCTAACCCACAAACTGTGAAATCA
The DNA here is from genome assembly GCA_025084515.1 of Ancistrus triradiatus. Lineage (NCBI taxonomy): Eukaryota > Metazoa > Chordata > Actinopteri > Siluriformes > Loricariidae > Ancistrus > Ancistrus triradiatus. Next base: position 134,692 of record JAJAGP010001364.1, read on the forward strand.
GAAAGCCCAGTCAATTCTTTGTGGGTTGTCTAGTTCTGAAAACATAGAACTCGTTAGAATTATCCTGTCTCTCATCTGAGCAACTCACCCACGGCTTGTGAACTGTTTTGATATGTGTTGAAGCTAAGCTACTCTAACCACCTGGTTATACTCTGTTGTTAGCTGAACAACTCGGCACATTGGCCCCCAGCCTCAGAGGACAGAAGATCTGAGAAGATCAAGTTTATTTTTGATGACAACATTGCAGCTACAATAGGCAAAAATCTGAAACTTTGAGCTTCTCTAGACCCTAAACCAATTCAAGTAAAATGTATTTCTCTTGCATCCCAGAAGCTGAATCAGTTCATCTGGACATAAGGTTTTGTGGGAGAAATGTTTTGTCACTCATGTAAGAGACTTCTTCAGTCTCAGCTAGTTGGAAAACTTCCCCGATGTTATATACAACACATTTGCATAATGTCCGATACCAGCACCATTACATAACAATGGGACTGGTGATCAGTGTAATATGCAGATAGCCATTACCATTAATGACAATGGCCATGTGTGCCATTCGCACAGAATTGGGGAATAGCTGCAAGAGCACCGCTGTAAGGTGGTGAGAGGTGTACTGTGAGGTCCCTTCCTCGGTTCAGGGATGGGCATTCCTTTTTTTTAAAAATGGCTTCTTTTACTCGGCATTCAAACCAGCGTTCCTCCCTATCAAGGATCTGCATGTCTTCATCCTTGAAAGAGTAGCCACTGGCCTGTAAGTGGGTGTAAACCACAGAGTTCTGTCCTGATGAGGTAGCTCTTCTATGTTGTGCCATCCGTTTCGCCAGCGGCTGTCATTATACAAATGTGCTGTATATAAGATTGGGGAAGTTTTCCAACTAGCTGGGACTGAAGAAGTCAATTAGATGAGTGACAGAACGTTTCTCCCACAAAACCTTTTATTCATATGAACTGATTCAACTTCTGGGATTTTCTCACCTGGATTACTGAGTATGCATCAAGATATTTCTCTTGCACTTTTAACAACAGAGCAGCTTTACCACTCTCTAGTCCCACAGCCTCAACTGTAATTTACATTTACAGCATTTAGCAGACGCCCTTATCCAGAGCGACTTTTGATACATTGAAATGAAGTTGACCAGACAAAACATGAAATATATTTGGGTTCATATTGTCTGCAGTGAAATAAAAATCAAAGTAAATGTAAGACGTTCTGGGTTTGTATTTATTTGCATTTTTCATACTGTCCCGGCTACATGAAGAATTATTATGAAGAATTTAACGAAATAGAGAATATAAAACTATAGAATATAAGACAGCTAGTATATACAATAAATAAAATAATAAATATTATAAAATAAAGTACATGAGCCAGTCTCTTAGTGTTATTTAGTCTAGTAAACGGTCCCTGAGGGTTCTTGTGTCTGCAGAAGGTTCATTTTAATGGCATGGCATCCTCAGTCAACTGGAGGAGGGGAGGGGAGTTAGGGCCCATTGGTGTGGTCTGACTAAATATGCATGTTCGAAATATGCATTTTGCATACTGTGCCAATTTCCTTCTGATTTGGGGTTGTATTACTATTAATACTACTACTACTACTATGCACTAATTTCTGTTGGCTTTATAGTGGTGGAATCCAAGTGTTGCGTTACAAATATCATCTATTTATACACGTTTCACTTGGTTTTAGGAAAGCTGCCATTTGCTATTAAGTATTTACGGTGAATATCGAACGAAGCTAACTTTATATCGGTGAATGGATGCAGCCCAGGTAGGGGCACCGCACCGAAGAGGAGGAAGGCTGCTGCGCTTGCGCCAGAGGGTTGTTTTTGCTCTCATTCAGTGTCGCGCTGCTGTGTCTCAGTGCAGGCAGGCTGGGCTCTCCAGCTTCCAGTGCTGCTACTGAATACTTCCAACTTAAATGAGTGTTTTGTATCTGCAGCACTGAACCGGCCTGCAGCATTTCTGCATGGCACAGAACAGGTCAGTGCATTAGGATATCTAACTAGTGACTTTTTTGTAATACTCGGTTTAATAATTAACCATGGTGCTAGGAAAAGTGAAGAACTTATCCGTAAGCTATGACTGCCTCAATGACAACAACGTCCCTGTGTTCGCGAGTGGAGATTATGTGTCAGGAAGGGTGATCATCGAAGTGACTGGAGAAATTCGCGTGAAATCGTTAAACATTCATGCCAAAGGACTGGCTAAAGTTCGGTGGACGGAATCGCGCAACGCTGGATCCAACACTGCTTACACGCAAAATTTCACAGACGAAGTGGAGTATTTCGATCACAGTGACATCTTAATTGGACATTGCAGAGGTAAGGGGCATTTAGGATTGTGCATTTTGAATGGAACTGGCTGTCAGTGAAAGATGCTCACGCAGTGCTGCAATGACAGATGCTCCTTAACGTGTGGGCTGACTTTGACGGTTGCTCGTTTGAAAATAAACAACAAACATTTCAGCTACTAAGTCATCCAAAGTGTGCTGTGTCTTATACCGTTTGTTTTAAAAGGGGTTTGTTTTGGTCCAAATCCACGCTGGTATGCCTCCATACAAAACAAACCCCATGCGTAAGCAGGGTGAACGATCGACTTACAAACTTAGTAATATAAAACACCGAGTCGTCTACAAAGAGAGCTCTTTAAAACGAGAAGATGTTACGTGTAGAGCTTTGCCAATGCGTTTAATATCGTTCATAAGCCCAGCAGTAAGTTTGTAGCCTTTGTTAGAAGCGGTTTAAACCTGTTCAGAAGCTGGCTGCGGAAAGGGGGGTTGGTGTGAGCGATCCTCTGCACTGTGGTTGGACGAAGTGCTCGTGTGTGTCGAATGACCTCATACTTTGCACAAGTGTCAAGCAAGCGTGTGGCACAGGGCACATTTGTGTAGTTGTCGCCGTGTTGTGTTGTATTGCACTATTAAGACATAAAATGTGTTTCAAAGGAACATGGGAGTGCTACTCTCCTCGGCATCTTTGCTCACGTACCTGAACGATGACGCTCCGCACATATTCTTCGCAGTACCTCAAGTTAAGGTGTTTAGTACACACAGTGATACTATTTTGTTAGTTCAGAGTGAGGTTTTAACATTGCAGTATCACTGGAAACGTATTTACCCACTCAGACCTTCCTTTGAAACCATGCTGCTGAACCTATCGCAAGCCTTGCAGTAATGTATGCAGGGGGAAATCCGGCTGAGGGCGGCTGCGCGCGCCGGTTTAGGCCGGTCTCTTCTAGCTCTTGGCTGCATTGGTAGCCTGTTGGTTGTTTACATTCTAGTGCTGATTTGACTGTAAGGTCACTGAATTGCTAGCAAAAAGAAGTGAAGACACAGGAACATTTATATAAAAAAGCAAAACCCTGAAACTCAACCATTCCAGTGTCTGAAATTCATCCTTTCTTTCTCACACTCATAAATAACTGACCTGGATCCATACATACATGTACTGTTGTCCTGTATTGTTTAACACTCAACTATCTTATTACATATGCACACTCATTACTGATAAATGCCACAGTTGTGCTGTATGTATTACATTACTCTTTTATGCTATTTTCTAATATATCTGTACATTTTGTTTAGCACATATAAATAGCCTGTACACATCTGCATTTACAGCATTTAGCAGACGCCCTTATCCAGAGCGACTTACAGTTGGTACAGTCTTACATTCCAAGCAATTGTGGGTTAAGGGTCTTGCTCAAGGTGGCCCAACAGTGGCAGCTTGGCAGACGTGGGATTTGAACCCTGGACTTTTTGGTCCATAGTCCAGTACCGTAACCGCTAGACTACCCAATCCCAGTTGGAAAATAAAACTGATTTTGATGTTTCATGCAGACATTATTGCTAATGCCACAGATTCATTATTATTACATGTGTTACTCAAAGCTTTATATAATTACGTACCAATTTATTAGATAAACCTATTTAAAGACGCTGACCAATTTAGCTGGTATTTCTGTGGCCAGTGTTGCCATCTCTGAAAGTCGACAGACATGTCACATGTTAATTTGCATATTCACTTATTTGTCATGAGCATTTGCATATCAAAACATGTTACTTGAAGCAAGAAGAGTCTGTGGAGACACTTCATTAAAGAAATCCAGAATAGAACCTAAGTTAAATGGAGCTGGCTTTTAACTGATTGGAAAAATTAGGTTATAGCTTATTTAATAATTTAGTAGATGCCCTTTTTGCAAAGCGACTTGTAACTGATAAGCAAATGTGGGTTAAGGGCATAGCTCAAGGACCCAACAGTGGCAGCTTGGCAGAGGTGGGATGTGGACCCTGGACCTTCTGGTTCATAACTGGTCCATACCTTAACTGTTAGACTACCACAGTCTTGTCTTGTTAGAAATATTAAGTAATTGGTTATGGCTGCACAAACTAACTGTTAACGTACAGATACAAACTAACCATATTGAGAGCCGTATTGTGTGCAGGACAATTGCTCACATCTGCTTTAAACTGTTTTTAAAATAAAGTGGCTAAAGGGCTCTAAGAAGTGGCCAAATCTAGGTACAAAGTCAGTTAAGTTGGCAACACATTGACTGTGGGTGCACTTTTACAGTTACTGTCTTCGTCCATCTGTTTCTAAGTATCATTTTCACCCATCATATACCCCATTCATCACTATAAATCAGAGCCATCAGTGACTATAGTTTTTTTAATGGTTGTCAGTTTCTACGCCCAAAACAGTGATGCGATAAAGGCATATTACTTTGTGTGTGAGGGTAGGTACAATAGCACATAGAGCTTACCGGCCAGGCCACTGTATTTGACATTCTTAATTTTGGAGTTTTGTTAGAGACTTCCATGTATAGTGGTATCTCTGTTCTCATCGTTAATTTATTCCAGAAGGTTTGCTGAGAACCAAAAACAACGAGTACCGAGCAAATTTTTCCCCATAACGAATAATGGAAACAGAATGAATCCGTTCCAGACCCCCAGAAAATCCACACTGTATAAGGCATTACATGCATTAATGGAGCCGACCTTAATGTTTAAACCACTCATACATTAACCTACAGTTGGCCAACATAATTAACACAAAGCTTGTTTTATAATAAAGTGTTGACAATCTCATGTAATTTAGTGAGTAATGGATTGAAAGTAAAAAGTAAAAGCAAAACACTTACTCTATTGGTGAACTCGGGGCACTAGCTGCTAATGCTAACTGCTCAGGCTGAATGTGACTCAGTTCTTCATTTCCTTTTGGTTGTCTCTATTCATAAACCATTTTAGGACCCATGGGGACTTATTTGTACTAATACAGTACTGTAAATGTAAAAATAAAGAAAAACATGGTAAAAATAGTGGAGATCTTCACTCACTGAGAAAGAGCTATTGTGGTACTGAATCGTGAATCAGGACTAGGCGGAAACGAGTCGTGCGGCCCGAATCATACAAGTTTAAGCAAGTGAACCAAGCAAGTGACGAGAACCGAGACAAATGTTTCTAGTCAAAATGCATCAAGAACAGTATCTGACATGTTTTGAGGTGGGTCGAGAACTGAGGTACCACTGTATTATAGTGGGAATTCAGATAATAGGATTCGACTGTACTTACAAGTTATAGACAGTGAGTTCAGCTATGAAGCTGGTGTAACTAACAGATTGGTATTGTTTGTTTTAATAATTTTACAGATTTGAATATATGAAATGAGATTTTCCTGTGTTATAGACGATGACAACACTGAAGAGGGATTCACGGTACTTCACTCAGGACAACATGAATATCCTTTCAGCTTTGAACTCCCTCAGACGTAAGTCCTTATCATGTGCCTTGCTTTCCATAATGTGTGTAATGCAATCAACCATGGTCAAACTTAAAGGGAGTTCATTAAAACAGTTGGCACAGTGTTTTGTAGCGTGTGAAATTCTGACATGATTTCCTTGCTTTGTTTTGTAGGACTCTGGCTACATCGTTTGAAGGGAAGCACGGCAGCGTTCGCTACTGGGTAAAGGCTGAATTGCACCGACCTTGGCTTCTTCCGATGAAAGTGAAGAAGGCATTCACTGTTTTTGAGCACATTGACATCAACACCCCACTGCTACTGGTGAGAGGAATATGAGGTTCTTATAGAAAGGCAGATAGGTAATTGTACTATAGTTAATTGTAGTATACTTGAGCTATAATTCCTTATTTTCTTTCCCATTGCTTGTTTTATTTACAGTCACCCCAGGCTGGCACAAAGGAAAAAACGCTTTGCTGCTGGTTCTGCACCTCAGGGCCTGTTTCACTAAGTGCTAAAATTGAGAGAAAAGGCTACACTCCAGGTAAGATGCAAATAATCTAGCAGCTTTTTGATGTGGACAACATTGTCGTACCTGATCACTGAGTGCAGTAATCGAAAGGATTTCTACTTTGCAGCCAGCCAATAATCTCATAGAAATATGTGACATAAATATCGAAATTTAATATTTAATAATCAAATTATTTATTTTCTTCTTTCAGAATCTCCTCAAAGTGTTTGATAGCTGTTTTGCTACCTTTAATTTCGTGGTGTGTTTAATTTCGAGGTTGCCAGATCCAGCGAGAAAAAACCCAGCTAAAGTCAATGTAAAAGGAGGCCAAAAAAGCCAGATCTTTAAAAATACCTGGACTTGGCAACCATGTTTTTTGAAACTAGCTGCTCGGTGCACGGTCCAAATCTGATTGAAATCGGGTAACTGGTATACATGCTATTAGTACTCCGATTACTGGGGTAAAATCCAGCTCCCTTTATCGGATTACTTAATCTGATTTCTAGATCGGAGTATGCTGTATGCTGACCTCTTGAATAATCGGATAACTGCAGAAATCCGATCATTAACTCAGTGTAATCACATGATCGAAAGATGCATTTTCAGAGTTCATAATCTTGGTTTCTATAATCCTGTTTGGTTTCTTACAGGAGAATCCATTCAGATATTTGCCGAGATTGAGAATTGCTCCTCCCGAATAGTTGTGCCAAAAGCAGCTATCTACCAAACACAAACCTTCTATGCAAAAGGAAAGGCAAAGGAAATCAAACATCTCATTGCTAACCTTCGTGGTGATCCTCTACTGCCTGGCAAATCAGAGACATGGGATGGCAAGATGCTGAAGATCCCCCCTGTCTCTCCTTCCATTCTAGACTGTGGCATTATTTGTGTAGAATATTCCCTCATGGTGAGTATAAAGAGATGCTTAAAAGTGTAAAATCACTAGAAATGTTTTTACTTTCGAAATTGGTTGCTAAGGTTGGTGCTTGAACGCAGGTGTATGTGGACATTCCTCGTGGTTTGAACCTGTCTCTAGATCTGCCCCTGGTTATTGGCACTATACCTCTTCATCCTTTCGGCAGTCGTACCTCCTCTGTAAGCAGTCAGTGCAGCATGGCTGTGAGCTGGATGAGTATGGCCTTATCTGAAAGGCCTGAAGGTATGGCACAAGTCAACAAATTTTCATTTAGAACCTGTTGAAGTACATCTTATTTCAACATAATAAAGCATATGTAGAAACTGTGCATCATTTGACAGACGCTGTACATTTTTTGAGATTTAGCCTTATTTTCTCCCATATTTATGATGATTGTATTTGCTTATTTTCCCTCAGCTCCACCAAACTACTCTGAAATTGTCACGGATGAGCAGCGACAGAACATCCAAACAGAGCATCGCAACCCAGCAGCACACGATGAGCTGGAAGAACAGCTGTACGCTTACATCCACGAGTTCCGCTTCCAGCCCCCTCCTCTGTACTCAGAGGTATGTAGAAGGTCCCGAGGTCCAGCATCTTAGGCGATGCATCAGAATAGTTTGTCCTCTTCTGCAGCCCCAAATCAGAAAAAAAGTTCTGTTTCATTGTAGACAGTATGAATATGAGAGAATTCATGTTTTGTCTGGTCAACTTCATTTCATTTGTTAATAAACATCCATTCCTGCATTTCAGGCCTGAAATACGTTCCAAAAAAGTAGGGAAGATAAAGCATTTACCACTTTGTAATGTTGCCCTTCCTTTTCACCACACTGTAAAGATGTTTTGGCACAGAGGATACCAAGTGATTTAATGTTTCCCCATACCTGACAGAGCCTGGCTCTTGGACTTGTTGCTGATAACAGTCTTGATGGTCTTTTCCTTTGTAACACTGGTTCGTCTGACCACAAAACACATTTCCTGATGGTCCAGATGCTGCTTCTGGACATAGTTAACAAATAATGTTTTAAGTGGCATTTGTGAATGTAACTCTGTATTATAGTGCTTCTCAAAGGTTTGCCAAAGTAAGCTCTTGCCCATGTGGCCCTTTCAGCTATCGATGAATGACAGTTCTTGATGTGGTGCCGTCTGAGGGATCAGAGATCATGGGTGTTCAGTTTCAGGTTCCGTCCTTGTTCTTTACGGACTGAAATTCCTCCAGATTCTTTGTTCCATTTAATTATATTATGTACTGTAGAGGGAGAATATACAAATGTCTTTCAATCTGTCTCTGAGGAACATTTTCTCACGCATATGTTGAAAACTGGAGATCATCTGCTCCTAAAAGACTTGGCCTTTGGTGAAGACATCACTTTCAGCAGACCTGAAATGCAGCAATGCATGTTTATTAACAAATGAAATGAAGTTGACTAGAAAAAACATGATCAATATACTGGGTTCATACTGCTTGCAAAGAAATAAAAGTCAAAGTAAAAGGTTTTTTATTTGCATTTTTATACTGTCCCAACTTTTTTTTTTGGCATTGTAATTCAAAATCAGGATGGAGAATATTTTAAAATAGTTGTTTATTATTATTGCATTTATTTATTTTTTTTAGATTGACCCCAACCCAGAGCAAAGTGCTGTAACTCAGGATAGAAGGTATAACACTGGTCCATCTCGCTGAAAGAAGAACAGTCTCTGCTCGGGATTTCGTATCCATCAACCAAAACCCTGTTACAGGGGTATGCTCTTTCCGCATAAAGAGGCAGTGGGGGAACCAGACTGCTTTGTGCTGTGGAGGTTTAAAGTGTCAATGGAGATGTTACAGCATGTGTGCATGTTCTTAGGTTGTCAATGAAGGACTCTAAGGTTTTTTTTAAGAGCTTCACTGGGGTGCTTCAAGACGGAAACATGTGATGTATGATGTATGGGTGCCTGTGTAGCTCCGTTAAGACTACTGACCCTATAGCCTTTCTGAGTGAGAACAAATAATGTACAAAGAACAAAGGTGAAACTAATTTTCAGTGAGGTCTGTAAAGGTCTGCTTAGCAAGATGGAGCATTCTTCTACTAGTTTCTTCGTTTTTTGTTAATTGGGAACAGTTTCAGTTTTAGACCAGATTTTCACTGTCAAAAACTAGAAAAGCTAGTGAGGTAAGCTTAAACCCTGTTATATGAGGTGTTGGTACAAGGCATTCAGTGACTGGAGCCAATCTGCCACAGTCTCTCACTAAGTCACGCAACAGCACTTTATGAAGAAGTGAGAGCAGGTCACCAGAAGAGACTGAAGAGGTGCAGAGATGTAGAAACAGTTACATTCCTGATTTTGAAAATATGACTCAAACAGGGTTGCCATAACAGAGTAACTGGCAACTAGCACAATATCATTGAGTATTAACATGAGTGTCACATTTGTTTTCAAACTCATTTAAATTTTGATGACGGCATGCTGTAACTGTGTAAGCTAGCGTATTAGCTATTGTATTAACCCAGTTGGTTGAGGTTTAAATACTACAATTAATATCTAGTTGACTAGCAATGTTGTTACCAAAACAAACATATAAAATATTGAACAAATCATAAACAAATCATATCATGCAGGTGTAGCTTAACAGGCGAATCACATATTTACGGAGGAATGTATGGTTGTCCTGTGACTGGCACAATTGAACAAACCTGTTTTTACTTACTTTCTACACTTTTATACGTTTGTGGAATGTGTTTGTATTTATATGGGTGAGAACAGAATGTTTTTTTTAATATACACGCTTTTGAGTTTGCTTTTTTTGTTTCATCAAAATGAATACCATTGTATAAGCACCCTTCCTTTAACATTCTGTTGACTGCACTTCGGGGATTACGTCGAATATAGAGTTCGTAGTTCATAGATTGATCAATGTGCGCATTTCAGTTTGGCTGGTCCATACTTTAAAATCTGACTTCTTAATCAGTGTTTCGATACAGTGACTAAGGGGTCTGGACTGATTTTTAAGCTTATTGATAAAAAAGATGCCATATATTTTTGTTTGTTACATGTGTCTTTTTACTGTTTTATATTTCTGGCATGTTCATTGTTGCATCATGATCTTGTAGGGTATGTATATTACGCCGCAGTAAACGCTGTTCCTTGGCCTTATGTACAATACACGTTTTCTACAAAATGGGCATTAAATGGAAAAACAAGCCTGTCTGTGTCTCACTAATGCTTCCACATGCTGGCTCATTGCCTGTATAGTAAGTGCCCTTGATACAAACCAGCTCCATTCCGAGAGTGGGTTTGCGTGTCCAAACGTTCGTATGTCCAACATATTTAGCCTTAGCATCCAGCTTGTGATCCTCATGTGACCCCAGACTTGGTATACCTGATGCATTGCTGGGACTTCAGCACAAATCAGTGCATTAGTGGGCTCCCTGCTGCACCTACATTATTTATAATGATCTTAGTTATCTTGAGTTAAGTATTTTGTGGAGAAAGCGTCAAATCTTTTCAAACAATAAGTGCTGTAAAAATGTTGCCTCAATACATTTGTTATCCAGACACAATTTGGAGGACGCTATATTTTCACTGAATCATGCAAACATGGTTGTAGCTTTCTTGCAAAGTGCCTAAAAGAGAGTCAGATATGTGACTCTGGCACCATGTGCATCTTAAGTATTAAACGGGGCTTTTACAAAGTATGTAGAATTTACAAATGTCCACGTTCAAATGAACTCTTACAAAAGAAAACAAATTGATGTTCACCAGCTAAAAACGTGCCAACATAAACCAACTTGGAATAACATAAAATGGAAATTCCCATGGTCTTGCTAATTGAACCATCACACCAGTAGAGCCATACCGACACACAACGTTTGCTGTTTTCACCCCCCTGGGGTAATTCTTCAACTGGGAGCTTTTTTGCCATCTTAACTTAGTAATAATATCATCATTAGTCTTAATAATAATAATAGTTTTAATTATGTCAAGAATTTACATTCTTTACAAAGTAAAGACTTTAATGATGGCTATAACTTGGATAATACATAATTAAAATATTTTATATTATTTTTACCAAATGGCGTAGCAAAACAAGTTAGTGGACTGTGGTAGGCCTAGCGGTAAAGGTTACTGACTCCATGGACCGCAAAGGTCCAGGGTTCAAATCCCATAGTTCCAAACCCCATAGTTGTGTCTTTGAGCCAAGGCCCCTAACCCACAATATGCTTGGATTGTAAGACTGTATTCAATTGGTAAGTCGCTCTGGATAAGGGCGTCTGCTCCAATGCTGTAAATGTAAATGTAAGTTATATGTTGGTGGTGGAGGAATGACAGTTTTTATTTTTTACGAAAAGAGGAGGTTGGCAGTTCTAGGGGTGGCTGCTAATTCATGGCATGCTAATGCTAGTCAAACACTAGGATAAAGAAGCACCTTCAAGAAATATAAAATAATGTATACTTTTTTTTTTGGTAAAATACTGCCATAATGGCATAAATGGTAAATAACCCGAACTACCCTGCAGACATCAAAATTTTACTCTGGTCTCATGGTTGATATGCCAGTAAATGTAAACGTGCTCTTTGTTTCCATAATTACGACATAAACAAAGCGTCAATTTCAAATAATTCGCTACAGAAATTTTTAGGCTGTTGCGGTAATTACGATAATGTTGTGAAGGTGAATATTCAAAATATGCAAAAGTTTGTATGAGTGACACAATACATTCGATTTCTTTTCGACCATGATAAAACCACAGGGACGGGTATTATTTTTTTGATGAATTGTGATCACTTTTTTATCATTTTAGTGGAGCAGAAACATTTTAATCTGGGTTGGGGACAAGCCACAAAGTATCAAAGCATTGATGCTCAAAACGTTAAAGAAATTGAAGACTTAATCCTTACACGTCAAGTCAAGTCAGATATATTTATATAGCGCTTTTTACAATGGAGCATTGTCTCAAAGCAACTTTACAAGTTTATAGATTATCTCCTAATAACTACGTCCCAATCCCAAATTAAAAGCAAGCCTAGGGCGACAGTGGCCAGGAAAAACTCCCTGAGGTTATAGGAAGAAACCTTGGGAGGACCAAGACTTCAAAAGGGACCCAACCTCCTTGGGTGGCGTAGTGATAAAATCTAAGAGCGAAATTAAAGTCTGGAGTCCATAGTTTCGAATAAAATGTGAAGTATGCACATCGGCATTAAGTGGCTCGGGTATGGTGTGGGGCTGGAGCTGATGGACGGAAGCAGCTTGAGTGAAGCTGCAGCGGATGAACAGTCATCATGTGCAGCTTCACTCAAGCTGGGTACACGCTCGGAGAGAAAACATAAAATGTAGTTAGTTATTGATTACAGAGCCACAGTTGTCTATTAACAATCACTGATGTCAAGGTAGCATGAGACGGGTCGGCAGCATTAGCTATAGCAGCATAGGTAGAAAGAGGAGAACTGGTAGGTAACCACAGCCAAGGGGGATCACATGAGACATCGGCAACCCACGGGAGGCAGAAGACAGCAACCCAACGTCTCTGATCACCATAAAACTCTTGACTATGAACCCCCCAGCTCTGCCCTATTTTCTAAGGCAAGGATGCACGAGTCAAGATCACGAGGAACCAAAGCCAAGTTCAGCCAGACCGCCCGAGCCCACCGACACACTCCCGGCTAACGGGACAAGGCAGGCAGGCCAGACATGACTCCAGACTCCGGCCCCAGTGGGGACCCAAGCCATTCGGAATCCCGGTCTAAATCTAGTCAAAAGCCTGCGCAAAATAAGTATGTCTTTAGCCTAGACTTAAAAAACTTTGGAGAGTGTCCTGAGTCCTCGAACGAAAGTGAGGAAGTTTTTATTCGAGGAGAAACATAGTGGGGGGGGGCCATGTATGAGAAGCCTTTCACCCTGCTGTGACTTTTTTTAATTCTAGGAACTAAAAGAAGTCCTGTACCCTGCGAACACCGTCATTCCAGTCCAGTGCGTGGCGACAAATCATCTTTAGTCACCTTAGTTTAAAGAAGAAGAAGACTTGGGTCTGAATGGCGCTTTAGCTTTCATAAGACAACAAAATGTGATCTGGTTTAAACAACTAGCAATAACCATAGCTTCTTATTTATACAGTAATTAAATACACACTGTTCTCTGTTCTACACTCCGTTCTACCGTGCAGCTAGCGGGCAGATGACAGAAGTCGTATGCATATCTATATGAATGATTAGACTGCAGTCTCCTGGATTCGATACAACAGGAAAATGAGCTTGTTAAGGTAAGATTCACGTCATATCAGGAAAAGAATAAAGACTTTGCATTGATGTCCGACCATATAAGGTCGACTTGAATGCAAAGAGCGATATAACGCCATAATTGCGAATCATGCAGCGACCTTGATGCCATATTTCGAACTCAAATCTGAAATGGTGCTGAAAGTTCGTCTTTGCTTTGTATAAGAAGCAAATAAGTCATATTTTCCACGTTGTTTTGGCTACTAAGCTTGAGCCGTTTCTATAGTAACGACTTCGAGCGTGGGTACGATCTCAAATGACTTCTTACTTCGGTACAGTCGTGCACTACAACTTAATGACTCTTACACCCTAGGTAGTGCACTTTGCTCGTGTAAGAAGGCATTTAGGATTCGCCCCACAACTGCAACACTCCAGGGCCTTGACGAGCTTAAATCAAAGATTTTTTACCTTTGTCTAAAGTCTGGAAATGTCTGTACCACGTGTACACTACTACTAGTTATCTGCTCCGAATCAGTAGCTTTTATTTCTGTAACTAATGTTAGTTTCCATCAATAATTCCATTGCTCTGCTAATACTGGTCATTAACGATACCTTTGTGACAAAAATGTGTTAACTGAGCTAAATAGCAGTATATAGTGGTAGACTGGTAACCACGGGTGGAATCCCTCTCCGAAAAACAGAATTGTCCCCTCAATATTATCATTGTAAACTAACTGTATTTAAGCAATAGAACGCGAGAGGGAGTGTGTTATTGCGAATAACATTACGGCACCGAGCGCTGTAGTTAAATTCAGCCATGATGTTATTCTCGATACCACACGACCTCAAGTGTTCTATTGCTTTCATACAACAGTTTTTTTGTTTTACAACAAAATAAATAATGTAAGCCTTCCGCTAAAAAGTGAGTTCACAACAAATGTGTTGTTGCTATGCAACGGTAACAGTTCTCTACCCAGCCTTAGCACTAGAAGCACCGGGCCGGTTTGACCTGAATATGCCTAGAAATGTCGAGCGCTGGTCATTTGAACGTTGTGGCTTCCTACTAGTAGTGTCGTGCTGGATTTACATAATTAAAATGTCTCAAAAGACCGGTGAGTCTCAGACAAGAAACCTGCTGTTACTGACACATACTGGTCGCTAGATGGTAAAATGGGAATGGTTGGGGATATCAACTTCCTGTTTGTGGCACATTCGTATATGGGAGAGGGGAACTTTTCAGGATGAGTGTTGACCATGGTGGCCATTTTGAAGTCGGCCGGCCATTTTTGGATCCAACTTTATTATTTCCAGTGGGAAGAGGGTCATGTAACACATCAATGTATTGAGAATTTCACAAGAAAAACAATGGTGTGCTTGGTTTTAACGGAACTTTATTCCTTCATGAGTTAATTACAAGTTTATGACCACTTATAAAATGTGTTCAAAGTGCTGCCCATTGTGTTGGATTGTCAATGCAACCCTCTTCCTCCGCTCTTGACACACTGATAGCAACACCGCAGAAGAAATGCTCTCCTGATCTGACCCCCTTAGACTTTTATCTTTGGGGTCATCTGAAGGCAACTGTCTATGCTGTGAAGATACGAGATGTGCAGCATCTGAAACAACGGATACTGGAAGCCTGTGCTTGCATTTCTTCTGCAGTGTTGCTATCAGTTTGTCAATATTTGCATTAAAAGTGGCAACATTTGATAATATCGATTATCAGCACAACCTAGTGCTGATACAATACCCTTTCCCCCTGACAGGAAACAGTTGAATTGGACAGGTTCTGTTTATTAAGATGTGCAGTTTGAAGACTAACTTAACTATTTTGTGCAGTCAGGTAGACAGTGAATAATGATTTTTAATTGAAATTTGAATGGTCAGTGATGAATGCAGCTAAGGTCCTTTAGATCTTTGGTGTCCTTGCTAGTCATGACGCAAAAATGTGCTGGATGTGGGGCTGGGCATCGAAAATGAATCGAAACTGACATTCAGAAGCATTAACCGACATCGTTTTGTCCATGTTGATTATTTCAGTTAATACTTTCCTCACTGTGCATGTTCATGTGCTGTCCTTTTAAAAACATACCACCGTTTGTGAACTCCAACACCAAGCAGCTTGTAGCAAAGAAAAATTGTATGGACACATTGTTTTGGCTTTGATGAAGATGACACCGAAGAATATAAAGTCAGATGTAATCACTGCGAAAAAAACGTTTTCAGCCACCAAAGGTAATACCACCAGATGCTTTCAACACTTGGAGCCGAACCATGTTGCTGAATATGAACAGTGCATGGCTCAAAAAATAGACAGAGACCGACAAGTGCCCAGCAGGAACTGATGTCACATCACAAAAGAAGATTTCGATTGGTTGAAATGTTCAGTAAATGACCATGAATAGTATATCTGTGGGTTTCCTTCAGTTATCTTAAAATCACAACGATATCCATACTTTCATTAGAAAAAATATTCCAGTTTTAGGCCCTGTCCACACGAACACGGGTATTTTTTAAAACGTAGCTTTTTCTATGCGGTTTTGACCGTTCGTCCACACGAAAACGGCGTTTTAGGTCACTGAAAACGGACTTTTTGCAAAACTCCTTCCAGGGCGAAGATTTTCAGAAACTCGGTTTTCAGCGTTGTCGTGTGGACTGGGGAAAACCGAGTTTCATGCTTGTAACGTCACTTTGTGCGCCGTTATCTCCTTTGTTTACACGAGGCGATTTTGTGCAATAGCGGACGTAGCCAAAATGGTGCCAGCTGTAACACTGCTGACCGAACTTGTTACAAATCTACAAGTAAATTTACAATCATTACTTTTTCATTACACTGAAGAACAGAGGCGTCAGAATGCGCTACGGAGGTCACTACTATAGCCATTAGTGATGTGTCGGTCGCGACTGATCCGGGTCTAAGAGCCGACTCTTTGAGATGAACGACAGGAGCCGGTTCTTGATTGTGTGCCGGTTTATATATTTTTTAATTTATTGTACATTCCGACACATTGCTGCTTATTGCACTTCTGGTTAGATGCTAAACTACATTTCGTTGCGTTGTACTTGTACACGTGTAATGACAAGAAAGATGACAATAAAGTTGAATCTAATCTAATATATATATAAATCTTCATTAAAAACTGTAACCTGGATGTTGCTTTTTCTTTTTTGCAGATTTTTATTTAGATTTTGTTGAGTGATGTTTGGTTGATGATGTCTTGTTTCCCTGTATATAGTTGCAAATTTACAAATAATACACATAGTCAGAGACCTGAGACCAGATTGGACCTGTAATTGAGATGGGTCTTCGTTTTGGTATTTTAGTTTACTGTGTTCCATTGAGTATATAAATAAAAAAACATATTAACAATAACAAACATTGGATATTATGTGTTTTTACATTAGTAATTCATTTTACACATAATTTGGTAATAATTAAGCTACAAAAAATCTAAAGAGCCATTTTGGAAGCGAAAGAGGCCGGCTCTTTTTAGTGAGCCGAGCCAAAAGAACCGGCTCTCTGAAAAAGAGCCGAAATTCCCATCACTACTATATATCCATCACAGCCACGAAGCAGTCCCGCCCCCAGCGTCGCCGGTTTGGGACGACGAGACCCGGTCGGACCTCTCGTTGGTGGGACAGCTTTCAAAACGAAGTGGTTGTTGAAGAAGAATGGCGAGAAAATGTTCGTATGCATAGGACATCGCTGTTGTCGTTGAGTGAGCTGCTTCGCCGGCATATAGGGACTGCTGGTTTGGCGCTGCTCTGACAGCGACTGTGTGCGTTTTTGCGTTTTCATGTGGACGAAGTCCTTTTTTTTAAACAGTGCTTGTGTGGACGGGATGTTTTTATAAACGAATTTGAAAACACCCGTTTTAGAAAATACCCCTGTACGTGTGGACATAGCCTTAGTAGTTGAGCATATTTACAGTACAAACCTTATCAGTTAACTATGAGGGCAAAAAAACAAACAAACAAAAAAAAAAAAACCCAAACAAAATACACGTTCATTCATCCTAATCAAGATCAAATGTTCAGTTAATTGTGATATTGATTTGAGATCATAGCGTTCAGCGCTAGCCGGATGTGTACAGAAGTATAGCTGGACAGGTCTGTCTTTTTAATTGACACTAATCAAAATTGCCAGCGAAAAAGAATGTGTAATGTTTTTCCCTTTTCTTTGCAGGACAGAACTATCTGCTGATAAGAACAAAAAGAAGAAGAAGAGGGAGCTAACTGATGAACAGAAAGACGAGATTAAAGAAGCATTTGAACTCTTTGACACTGACAAGGATAAAGAAATCGATTATCATGAGTTGAAGGTAAGGTACTAAGGACGTAACGATGCACTCTGGTCACGATTCAGTTCACGACACGGAGTTCACGATTCGATTTTCTCACAGTTGTTGCATTTACATAAAAAAAAAATCAATTTTTATTTCTGTAGTGTAAACATTGAAAACAATGCACATTTTCTTGTATGTTTTTTACAATAAAACTTCAGTCCCTTGCAGTTAAAAGAAATGACTAGAAACATTGGTTTTAAAGAAAATGCCCTGTTCTATCAGAGTGATACCTCAATATTACAATAATAATAATGTACAATATTTCTTATATTCAAAATTTGTTTTTAATCTTATAGTGCAAAGTCTGTCTTTGTGTATTTGACTGACTTTGTCTGTCTGTGTGACAGTGTTATTTTGTTTTTGTGTAGATGTGCACCGTTCAGGAGCAACAATCCTAATTTCATTGTACAGTGTAAAGGTACAATGGCAATAAAGGCATTATCTTACCATACTGTAGCTTCACCATTTGTTAAATAACCAGGGGAAACTTTCTTTTTTTTTATTTCTGAAGAATAACAATTCAACATAATGTACCTTTCTTGTATAAACATGTAAACAAAAAGAAACTTTAGTCCCCTGCAATTAAATGAAGTTAGGATTCTCACTCACTACTTGGGCGGCATAGATGATTTGCAGTATGTAAGAATTAAACTAAGTTATCTAATTAATAAGATTATAGTAACAGTTTAAATAATCAGAAGCTAAATAAATATTAACACAGAATGCATTTACAATATAATATATAAAATACAATATAGACTTATGAATTAGAGATAGTAATATTATAAAAACTGTAATAAAATAGAGAATATAAAGCTATAGCATACAAGAATAGTGTAAATTGAAACAATATTGAGAAAATTGGGAAAATATGCATATCGGCATTATTTAGTGCAGTACACAGTTTCACAGTAATATCTTGAGTCCTCAGTGGGAAAGCTTTGATGGTATGGCATGCTCAGTCATCTGGAGGATGGAGGGAGTTACTGCACTTAGTATGATGTAAGGGCTAGACCTCAGTCATATTCCAAAATCCAGCAGAAAGATTTCTCAGTGGAGAGAAGGCTCTTGTAGCAGCAAAGCAGGGATAAACTACATACTAATGCCCACAATTTTGGGTGTCCAGAATCTTTTGGAAATGTGGTTTATATAATCATTACATTATAGTCATTTATTTTCTGACTAATGTAGCTGTACTCAAACTTGTTTGTCTAGGTTGCAATGAGAGCACTTGGATTTGAGGTCAAGAAGGTAGACGTACTGAAGATCCTGAACGACTATGACAGAGAAGGCAAAGGAAAAATAACGTTCGAAAACTTCAAAGAAGTTGGTAAGTTACTCTAAAAATGTTGCCTAGTTCCCTGTTATTTGTTTGAATGGACAGTGAATGCATTTACATGTTCTTAATAATCCAATCATAGTCAGACTTCTGCAGTTATCTGATTATTCTAGTGGTCGTGTATACAGCACAGATTAAGAAAGGACTGTGGTAGCCTAGTGGTTAAAGAACTGGACTGTGGACCAGAAGGTCCAGGTTTGAAATCCCACATCTGCCAAGCTGCCACTGTTGGGTGCTTGAGCAAGGCCCTTAACACTCAGTTGCTTGGATTGTAAGACTGTATCAGTTGCTAAATGATTTAAAATCTACAAACTGTACAAAAAAATGTTACAAAGAAAATCCAATAAAGATTTTACCCCAGCAATTGGATTACTCATAGCATACAGTGGGGCAGAAAAGTATTTAGTCAGCCACTGATGTGCAAAGTTCTCCTACTCAGAAAGATGAGAGAGGTCTGTAATTTTCATCATAGGTACACTTCAACTATGAGAGACATAATAAGAAAAAAAATCCAGGAAAATCACATTGTAGGATTTTTAAAGAATTGAGTTGTAAATCATGGTGGAAGATAAGTATTTGGTCAATAACAAAAGTTTCAACTCAATACTTTGTAACATAACCTTTGTTGGCAATGACAGAGGTCAAACGTTTTCCTGTAAGTCTTCACCAGGTTGGCACACACTGTAGCTGGTATTTTGGCCAATTCCTCCATGCAAGATCTCCTCTAGAGCAGTGATGTTTTGGGGCAATAGTTTTGGGGACTTTCAACTCCCTCCACTCATTTTCTATGGGGTTGAGGTCTGGAGACTGGATAGGCCCACTCCAGGACCTTGAAATGCTTTTTACGGAGCCACTCCTTCGTTGCCTGAGCGGTTGTGTTTGGGGATCATTGTAATGCTGGAAGACCCCAGTCACGTTTTGCATCTTCAATGCTCTCAACTGCTGGAAGGAGGTTTTGGCTTAAATCTCTCACGATACATGGCCCCGTTCATTCTTCCCTTAACACGGATTCAGTCGTCCTGTTTACCCTCTGCAGGGAAAAACAGCCCCCAAAGCACGATGTTTCCACCCCCATGCTTCACAGTAGGGTATGGTGTTCTTGGTATGCGGACTCAGCATCCTTTTTCTTCCAGTTGAGTTTTTTACCTAAAAGTTCTATTTTGGTTTCATCTGACCACATGATATTCTCCCAATCCTCTTCTGGATCATCCCATATGCTTTCTGGCAAACTTCAGACGGGCCTGGACATGTACTGGCTTAAGCAGGGGGACATGTCTGGGCACTGCAGGATCTGAGTCCCTTTCGGCGTAGTGTGTTACTGATGGTAGTCTTTGTTACTTTGGTCCCAGCTCTCTGCAGGTCATTATCAGGTCCCTCCGTGTAGTTCTGTGATTTTTGGCTCACCGTTCTCAGGATCATTTGACCCCACGGGATGAGATCTTGCGTGGAGCCCCAGATCGAGGGAGATTATCAATGGTCTTGTATGTCTTCAATTTTCTTACAGTTGCTCCCACAGTTCATTTATTCACACCAACTTACTTGCCTATTGTAGATTCACTCTTCCCAGCCTGGTGCAGGTCTACAATTTTTTTCCTGGTGTCCTTCAACCAGCTCTTTGGTCTTGGCCATGGCTGAGTTTGGAGTCTGACTGTTTGAAGCTGTGGGACAGGTGTCATTTATACAGATATAAAAAATATTATACTTGGTCATTTATTTATTGAAGAAAATATTCCAATATTACATATTAGTGAGTGGCAAAAGTATGTGAACCTCTAGGATTAGCAGTTAATGTGAAGGTGAGGTCAGATGTTTTAAATCAATGAGATGACAATCACGTGTGGTGTGGCACCCTGTTTTATTTAAAGAACAGGGAATCTATCAAAGTCTGCTCTTCACAAACACGTTTGTGGAAGTGTATCATGGCACGAACAAAGGAGATTTCTGAGGGACCTCAGAAAAAAGAGTGTTGATGCTCATCAGACTGGAAAAGGTTACAAAACCATCTCTAAAGAGTTTGGACTCCACCAATCCCACAGTCAGACAGATTGTGTACAAATGGAGGAAATTCAAGACCACTGTTACCCTCCCCAGGAGTGGTCAACCAACAAAGATCCCTCAAAGAACAAGGCGTGTAATAGTTGGGTGAGGTCAAAAAGGACCCCAGGGTAACTTCTAAGCAACTGAAGGCGTCTCTCACATTGGCTAATGTTAATATTCAAGAGTCCACCATCAGAAGAACCAGAAGAAAACACAATGGGTGACATGGCAGGGTTGCAAGGAGAAA
Source organism: Ancistrus triradiatus (assembly GCA_025084515.1). Taxonomy (NCBI): domain Eukaryota; kingdom Metazoa; phylum Chordata; class Actinopteri; order Siluriformes; family Loricariidae; genus Ancistrus; species Ancistrus triradiatus. The sequence continues at coordinate 156,016 of JAJAGP010001364.1, forward strand.
TCCACTGCTCTCCAAAAAGAACATTGCTGAAATATATGAGAGAATTCTAAAGGAAAAATGTCAGGACATCTGTCCATGAAACTGAATCTCAAGAGAAGGTGGGTTCATGCAGCAAGACAACGACCCTAAGCACACAAGCCGTTCTACCAAGAATGGTTAAAGAAGAATAAAGTTCATGTTTTTGAATGGCCAAGTCAAAGTCCTGACCTTAATCCAATAGAAAATGTTGTGGGAAGGACCTGAAGAGAGCAGCTAATGTGAGGAAACCCACCAACATCCCAGATCTGAAGCTGTTTTCTGTACGGAGGAATGGGCTAAAATTCCTCCAAGCCGGTGTGCAGGACTGATCAACAGCTACAGGAAACGTTTAGCTGCAGTTATTGCTGCACAGGGGGGTCACACCAGATACTGAAAGCAAAGGGTCACATACTTTTGCCACTCACTAATATGTAATATTGGATCATTTTCCTCAATAAATAAATGACCAAGTATAATACTTTTGTTTCATTTGTTTACCTGGGTTCTCTTTATTTACTTTTAGGACTTGTGTGAAAATCTGATAATGTTTTAGGTCATATTTATGCAGACTAATAGACAATTCTTTAAATTTTTTCAAGCACCACTGTCATTGTCAGATTCCTCTTTTGTAACTGGAGGATATACCTGAACAACTTTATTATTAGATTTTTTAGATCTATGTAAAAAAACGTGCATGTGTGTCTTTTTCCTTTTTAGTGACTGACAGGATACTGGATCGGGACCCAAAGGAAGAAATTCTAAAGGCATTTAAACTCTTTGATGACGACGACTCAGGAAAGATTAGCCTGAGGAACCTGCGCCGTGTGGCCAGAGAGCTAGGAGAGGACATGACTGATGATGAGCTGAGGGCTATGATTGATGAGTTTGACACTGATGGAGATGGAGAAAGTAAGTTAATATAATGTTAAAGTATGACTCAAACAGTTTTTCTGTTAGAGGAGCAGCTTCTTGGTGGCAGGTCTGTTTTGGAGGTAAGAACCAGATGCTGGAACCAGCAGTTCCTATGGATCTGGGTTTAAACCTGCAAAGTTAAGGTTTTGTAGTGTGGACATGAGGTCCTGTGATGATCTGGTGTCCCATCCAGGGAGTACTTTTGCCTGTACTCAGTGATTTCCCAGATTCAGCTCTCCTTGTGCCCCTGACCAGTATAAGCCAGCCAAAACAGGAACTTTCACATTTTTCCTTTTGGGGTATGTTGTTCATTCCAGCCAAATAACCTAAATAAGTGTTTTGGATCCTTTATTAGCAGAATGATAGAAATGATCAGAAATGAAATTATCAGAATGATAGAAATCTTATAAAGAGGGCTGGATTTTGTTTCAGTAATCAGATTTCCCATAGCATGTATTCCAGTTACTTGATATCAGTTGATTTTCTCAGTCTGCACATGCTTACTAGCAAAAAGGTTGCCAGATCTGCTCATTCAGAATTTTTAATAAATTGGACTAATTTGTGCATTTGACTGTGGTGGGTTTTTTTTCTTGCTGGATTTAGGAACCCCAGAATTAACACACCACGGCTAAACGGCTGTCAGATGCTTTGTGGAGACTCTGAAATGCAGTATATACTCGAAAAAAATAATCCAATTTCCCCACTCATTTACCATTTGTTTTTGCATCTCAGGTAAATGTCTCAATACCACTTTTCACTTCTGAAATCAATACTGCAGCCTTGGGTATCTGCTGTGTCTGTATACTGATATCAATCCAATACTTTTTTTTTTCTTTTTTAGTATTAAACTTATAATAGTAATAACAATACAGGTAGTTCCTGATTTACAATGGAGATGCATTCCGACAAATCTGCCGAAAGTTTAATTTATTGTAAACCGAGGCGTTTAATATATACTACATGTATCTTAACGTAACCTATATTAAACATGCTTGAAACATGACACCGACCATGGCTTTTCCTCACTACATTTCCCAGGGATCATCAGTCCCGCTATTTTACTCCATAGGTCACCTACTGCTAGTGTGTAGTGTACCTTAAACATTACCTTAAAACACTTAGATTAAACCACAGTGATCAACTCATTAACATAAATCATGTTTTATAATAAAGTAATGAACATCTTGGATAATTTATTGAATAATGTATTGAGTGTGGAAAAACAAAACCCATTGTAAAGTGGAATATAGCAAGTCAGACAAATGGAAAACAGAAAGAACTTATAATATAATACAGTATATGGAAGCTGTATTGAACTCTAAACTTATAGCTTGTAAAAAGCTTAAACTTTTGCTTTAAGGAAATCAAATATGAATATAGTCAAGATGTGATTTTGGGCTCCGTATACAGTATCTTGTGTTGTAGGAATTTTAATTTTCCAGCAGGTGTCAGTGTAGAACAAGCTTAGCTCCGAGTCTCTTTTTCAACGTATTCAAAAGTTTCATTCTGCCCATCACTACAGGCATTCCATAATTCCATAATTTTATTCTTGAACATTAAATGCTTCCATAATTTTCTTCTACTTGACCTGGAAATGCCATTAAAATAATTATTTGTCTGATCTATGCTTCATAAAGCCAGAATGTTTAGCTATTAAATAGTATGATGTCATATCTGTGATTTATTTAATTGCTGAACATTGTAAAAGTGTGCTGATTCCATATTTTTTGCCAAATCTCCATAAATCCCACTGCTGAATGCACATGACCTTAAGATACTGTCACTAGATTAACAATGGATATGCCCCTTAATGGATATAACCATATGGGCTCAGGACTACTTAAGAACACCACTGTCAGTAATCATAGTTTGTCAAATGTAAAATAAAACTCTTACACTAAAGGGGATTCTCACACTTGCCATGAGCCTTGGTGAACAAGTGTGAATGCTGCTGTCTGAAAGTCGGATACCAAACTAGCAGACATGTGAAAATTAGAAAATTATCTTTTCAAAACTAGAACAGTTAGTGGTTTTAATTTCCAAATAAGGTTTCACAGTGATACTGTAAAGCTCCAGAAACCTGACCAGCCCAGCCGCTGCCTGTGTGGAGTTTGCATGTTCTCCCTGGGTTTCCTCTAGTTGTGCTCTGCTATTTTGTTTGAAATTTGCATTTTACATGTTGTCCCAACTTTCTGGGACCTAGGGTTTTAGACTAAGGGTCTGTTTTTTTCAGTGAATTAATGTCTTGCTGCTCTTTCTTTTTCAGTTAATCAAGAGGAGTTCATCTCCATTATGTCAGGAGAGCCCTGAGCAGTGGATTATTTGGTACTTTGTTTGGTATTTATATAAAGTCACCCACATCTGCATATGCTTATTTTCTAAGCAGAGGTCCAGTGTGCAATTCTGCAGAGTTACGTGTTGATCTGACTCATAACAACATCTAATTGACCCCATGAAAGACTTGCCAATTAGTTAATGAACTGAAACTGATATGAAGGCTCAAGATACAGTTGCCATACTCCATAACTGAAAACCTGTCAAATCTGGGGATGTTTAACAAGTCTATTTGTGTTTGTGTGCATGATAGAACGCAGCAACTGCCATCCGTGTTGTTCAATATACTCTTATGAGGTATACATATTGCTCTTTATCTTGTTGCTTCCATGTTGTAGTTTACTGAGTAGATATAGTTGTGAATTGTTTTGCTGGTATTTTTTTATTAGGAACATTTCCTGTGTAATTTATAGCATCGTCATTACTGTTCAATAAATATTAGTAGTACCATTGACTGAAAAAAGCACCCCTTTTTGTCTTTACACTCATTGTCCACTATATCAGCTCTGTTTATCACCCCAACCCCAAATCAGAAAATGTTGGGACAGTATGGAAAATGCAAATGAAATAAATATGCAGTTTTTCTTAGTTGTCTTTTATTGTCTTTTATTTCATTGCAGACAGTATGAACCTGAGATATTTCATGTTTCTGGTAAACTTCATTTAATTTGTTAATGAAATTCATTCCTGCATTTCAAGCTTGCAACATCTTCAAAAAAAGTTGGGATGGGGACAATTTAGGGCTAGTAATGAGGTACAAAAGTAAATAATGATGTGATTTCAACAGGTAACGTCAACAGGTGATTATAATCATGATTTGGTACAAAAGCAGCATCCAGGGAATGGCTGAGTCTTTGAGGAGTAAAGATGGGCAGAGGATCTCCAGTTATCAACAGTTGTGTAAGAAAATTATTGAAATGTTTAAAGACAGTGTTCCTCAAAGAAAAACAGGAAGGGATTTACATATTTCACTCCTAACTTTTTCTGATTTCGCTTGTATTGCATTGAAAAATGCACGGAGAAAAGAGTTAAGTTGCATACGTTTCCACTGTGTGATGGTCCATCCTAGACACCTCCAAGCCCAGAGAAGTCGATGCCGCTTCTGGACATGGTTAACATCAGGCTTCTTTGTTACACAGTAAAGTTTTAAGTGGCATTTGTGAATGTAACTGTATTGTAGTGCTTGATAAGGGTTTGATAAAGTAATCCCTTGCCCATGTATGTTCTATAAGCTATTGATGAATGATGGTTCTTTATGCAGTGCCGTCTGAGGGATCAAAGATCACGGGTGTTAAGCTTAAGCTTGTGCCCTTGGCCTTTATGCACTGAAATTCCTCCAGATTCCTTGAATCGTTTAATGACGTTATGGACTGTAGAGGGAGAAATATATGTAAATCCCAATCTTTCTTTGAGAAACATTGTTTCTAAATATTTTATTAATTTTCGTACACATTTGTTGATAAACTGGATATCCTCTGGCTGTCTTTACTCCTCAAAGACTTTCATGGATGCTGCTTTTGTACCAAATCATGATTATGATCACCTGTTGACGTTACCTGTTTGAAATCACGTCATTATTTAGTTTTTAAAAATTCATTACTAGCCGTAAATTGCCCCGTCCCAACTTTTTTGGAATGTGTTGCAGGAATGGATGTTTATTAACAAATGAAATTAAGTTAACTAGAAAAAACATGGAATATCTCAGGTTTATACTGTCTACATGGAAATAAAAGTCAAAGGAAATGTAAGAAACACTGCATATATTTTTATTTGCGTTTACCATGCCGTCCCAACTTTTTCCCAACCTTGTGTATATACAGTAGAACCTCCAGCATTCCAGTCCTCACGCCTGTACTCCAGCTGAGACCACAGCAGAGGACCCCCTTGATGCCCTTCCCCCATCGAGTTGGATTAAGAATTCCATGCCACCAAAACTGTTGCTGGTAGATGATTTGTGACCCTGCATTGACTGCACTTGAGTTCTATTAGTGCTGGGTGGTATACCGTTTCATCTGGTTTTTATTTCCTTTACAATATGAATTTTTCGCCATAACCTAAGCATAGATGAAACAACAGCTAATATTCTGTGTACTCCTGACAGTAGAATAAGCTACAAACGTATATAAAAGCCCAGAAAGGTTTTTTTTCTGGATAATTGACTGGTGTACTTTGCAAAGAGATGGCATGAGGAAGGAGGGTGATCTAGAAATACTGAAGCAAGACCACAAGACATCATCCAGAAACTTGATCTACTCACAGGACAATAATCCAAAACATTCCTCTGCAGTTGTGACCAATGGTTTAAAGAGGACTTTTAAGTATTGGTGTTACTGTTATGTGAGAATTTCATGGAAGCCTTCCCCACAAGTTTTGGATTCAGGTTAAGCAATTAAAAGACAATGATGCCAAATACGTAAACCTTTGACAAACTGAAAATCTAATATAGTAAAGAAAATATAAAACATTTCTGTCTCTAAGGTATTGCGATTAATCTGAAGTTACATCTTCAAATTGAAAAAGAAAGATATGATAATGTAAAATTTGCATATCTGCATATCTGGCTTTCATTTACAATATACCAGTTACCCAGATAGCAAAAACTGATTTTTGCCCAAACCATTGTTGAAATGATGGTAAGTCAATCCATTGAATCAGCATTGATTCCTGATGTTGCTTTAGCATTGATTTGCTTGTTAAATTTGCCATCGATTTTGAAAAAGTGACGTTGTTGAACATTGAACCAACATTGATTCAGTAGTGCAGGGCAAACCGCGAATTCCTGTTTTCCTTTCTGTTGGCTCTTATAAACTAACCTTTTTTTGACCCATTTAGACTTATTTGCACTAAGAATACAATACTGTAGATGTCAAAATAAAGAGAAACACGATAAACACAGCGGAGATCTTCACTGAGCAAGGGATATTGTGAGTCTGAATCGTGAGTCGTGAATCATAAATCATGAATTGAGTTTCGAGTCTGGCGGCTGGACTCGTACAAGTTTAAGCAAATGCACTGAGTGAAGAGCAAACGGTGAGAACAGAGACAAAGTTTTCTAGTCAAAATTCGGGTTGACAACCGAATTTGATGAGTTCCGAAGGTGGCCGAGACCTGAGGTACCACTGTAGCTCCAAAATTGAATGATGTTTTCCCCCCAGTTCATTTATACAACAAAAATGCCGTATGCCAACAAAATGCAGACTGTCTTGTATCAGTTTCACAAACAAAACAACCATAAGGTCATTTTTTATATTTAATTCATTATGTCATTGTAATAAAACATCTTTTAACGTCAAGTGTTAAAGAAGCTACCTTTCAGTTTTCATATTGGCACAAGGTACATAACCTTTTGAATTTGTTTATATTAAAACCTTTGTATCAACATTATATTAATGTCTTTTCAGTATTTCTTTTCTTTTTAGTTTAGCGCTGACTTCCCCTGATAGCAATGTTGAGTCAACCTCACCTTTATTATTTATTTAAATATTGAATCAAAGTCATTTCACATGTGAAAACCAAACCATATACAGGTAGTCCTCGGGTTACGACGGTCTCGAGTTACGACATTTCGTGGTTTACTGTCTCCCATTTACTGTATAAAGCCTTGTTTCGACTTAAGTGGTTTTGCGTCGTAAACATCATAACGCCAACTTCGTGTTTGGTGTGCGTGGCGGAAGAATACTGTATTTTTCGGACCATGAAGCGCACCGGGTTATAAGGCGCGATATAAAATGATCGACTTTCTAACAATACCTATTTTCATACATAAAGCGCACCGGGTTATAAGGCGCATTAAATAAAACAAAACTCTTAAGTTCTGTCGGAAGCTCAGTTTGGTCTTTACCTGGCGCAGGGCATCTTCTTGCTTCCTCCACTTCCGTACCATTGATTCGTTAATGTCGAATTCTCTCGCAGCTGCTCTATGTCCGTGTTGTACTGCGTGACCGATAGCGCTGAGTTTGAAATCCGCTTCGAAAATGAATGAATGAATGCACACACCCTAATGCTGAAGCACATACCGTATTACTCCTCGATGCTGCGCACTACGGTTGTTAGGATAGGTGTTAGGATAGGATAAGTGCTTACAGTATGTACGTATGTTCCGACTTACACCGAAAAAACGCCCCCCTTGAACTTTTCAAACTTTTGCCACATTTCAGGCTTCAAACATAAAGATATGAAATTGTAATTTTTTGTGAAGAATCAAACAAGTGGGACACAATCGTGAAGTGGAACAAAATTTATTGGATATTTTATGAAAAAGTGATTGCCACTCCAGCGAACCACAGTGAGAGCCATTATCCACAAATGGCGAAGACATAGAACAGAGGTGAACCTTCCCAGGAAGTGGCGACGACTCCTCCAATAGGTCACACAAAAGGCCCCACAATAACATCCAAAAAACTGCAGGCCTCACTTGCCTCAGTTAAGGTTCAGTGTTTCATGCCTCCACCATAAAGAAAAGAGACTGGACATTCCAAGACAAAACCACTGCTGAGCAAAAAAAAAAAAAACATTAAAGCTAGTCTCAGTTTTTCCCAGAACCACTTGGATGATCCCTAAGACTTTTGAAAAACAATTCTGTGACCTGACGAGACAAAAGAGACTTTCTTTGGAAGGTGTGTGTCCCATTACATCTGGCATAAAAGTAACACAGCATTTCAGAAAAAGAACAGTATAGCAGCAGTAAAATATGGTGGTGGTAGTGTGATGGTCTGGGGCTGTTTTGCTGCTTCAGGACCTGGAAGACTTGCTGTGATGCATGGAAATATGAATTCTGCTGTCTACCAAAAAATCCTGAAGGAGAATGTTCGTGACCAAGCTGAAACGAACTTGGGTTCTGCAGCAGGACAATGATCCAAAACACAGCAGCAAGTCCACCTCTGAATGGCTGAAGAAAATGAAAACTTTGGAGTGGCCTAGTCAAAGTCCTGACCTGAATCCTCTTGAGATGCTGTGGCATGAGCTTACAAAGGCCGTTCATGCTGGAAAACCCTCCAATGTGGCTGAATTACAACAATTCTGCAAAGATGAGTGGCCAAAATTCCTCCACAATGCTGTAAAAGACTCGTTGCAAGTTATCACAAACGCTTGGTTGCAGTTGTTGCTGCTAAGGGTGGCCCAAAAAGTTATTAGGTTTAGGGGGCAATCACTTTTTCACACAGGGCCATGTAGGTTTGGATTTTTTTTTTCTCCCCTAATAATAAACACCTTCATTTAAAAAACGATTTTTGTGTTTGCTTGTGTTGTCTTTGAGTAATATTTAAATTGGTTTGATGTTCCGTAACACTCAAGTGTGACAAACATGCAAAAAAAAAAAAAAAAAGGAAATCAGGAAGGGGGCAAACACTTTTTCACACCACTGTGTGTGTGTGTGTGTGTGTATATATATATGTATGTATGTATGTATGTGTGTATCAGGTCAGCAGTTTTTTAAATTTATGCGGGTAGAATTGCAGAGGCAGAAAAATCAACACAATCTGAGTACTAGATAGCATTATTAGTAATGATAACATTACAAGTTATCTCTGGGTTATTGCTGTGGCTTATGGAAAGCAGTTAGGCTTGAGTAATATTTTAAAATATCTTTTAAAGAATATTGAATAGACTGAGAAGTATTGTTGAAATTAAAATATATTTATGTCCTGCCTTTTTTTGTTAAAACACATGCACAAGGTCATGGGTGGCGATTGAGGATTAGCAGCAGGGGAAAATATAGGTGAATGACACGAGTTTGAGAAAGTGCTATAGCTGAGTGGTTTGGCAAATGCACAACTTCTATGCCTTTGAGCTGGCACATGCTCAGCTGTTGAAGACTGGGCCAATTTTCCAGCCAACCCATATGAAGTCTTCAGCATCGTAGAGATGCACTAGAAATAAACAGCTTACTTGTTCTTCCCCAGTGACAGGGCAGTCCACACCCCTTGTGTGGTTTATCTTCCACACTGATGAGAGGATAGAAGGTGCTTACAGTTTGGCCTGTTGACTTTTAAAGGGTATGGCCTTGTAAAGAGGTTCCGTATCTGATTTAAAATTGTCTCCTTGGCACTTTCATTACATTTTCATACTCTCTTAATCCAATTTAAGGCTCGCAGGGAGCTGAGACCTAACTGGCAGCTCAGGCAGCTCCAAGGAACCAAAATTGAACAGTACGCCAATCCACTGACTAAAGTTGGAGAAAAATGCAAACTTCAGATAGGATTTATTTAAATTGAATTTCTGTAGAGCTTTTACAATATATCAGGGAATCCCACACCCCTATTTGTTGCAAACCAGTAGACCGGCAGAGCTCCCTAAATACAGTGAGGAAGAAACCTTGGGAGGACCAAAACTCAAAAAGACACCCAACCTCCTGTGCAGATTTGATTTTTAAATGTAAAAAAAAAAAAAAATCTAAAGTCCTTAAATAATACAATTAAAATAATAAACTTAGGTCTAAATAAAACAGATGCTGAAATAGAATAAATAAAATAGAAATACTATATTATGAAATAAAATAACTAAAAAAATGAGACTTTAATGTATAATAGAGAATATAATATTGCAGAAATATAATAAAGAAGATTTATATAAAGAATATACAAAAAACTAGATCTGCTTTTCATTGAAGGATGTAAAACAGTGCTTGAAATGTGGACAGCAGAAATAATGTAGTTTTTTTTTTTTTGTCTATATACTTTAGGCCACATGCGGGGTTTTGTCTACGTACTTTTTTCCTTGTGCATTTGTTTGTACATGAGTGTGTGTGGTGTGTGTGTGGGTGTGTGTGTATGTGGTGCATATGTATATGTGTGTTGTGTCCTATTTAGTGGTGAATGTACAGTTTGGCAAAAAGTATTTAGTCAGTGACTGATTGTGCAAGTTCTCTCTATTTAGAAATATGAGAGTCTGTAATTTTCATCATAGGTGCACTTCATCTATGAGAGACAAAATGAGCAAAAAAAATCCAGGAAATCACATTGGTAGGATTTTTTTAAAGAATTTAATTGTAAATTATGGTGGAAAATAAGTATTTGGTCAATAACAAAATTGAACTCAATACTTTGTAACATACCTTTGTTGTTTGGCAGTGACAGAGGTCAAATGTTTCCTGTAAGTCTTCCCCAGGTTTGCACACACACTGTAGCTGGTATTTTGGACCCATTCCTCCATGCAGATCTCCTCTAGAGCAGTGATGTTTTGGGGCAACACGGGCTTTCCAACTCCTTCCACAAATTTTCTCTGGGCTTGAGGTCTGGAGACTGGCTAGACCACCCCAGGACCTTGAAATGCTTTTTTTACGGAGCCACTCCTTCGTTGCCCGAGCGGTGTGTTTTTGGGATCATTGTCATGCTGGAAGACCCAGCCACGTTTCCCACATCTTCAATGCTCTCACTCCGATGGAAGGAGGTTTTTGTAAACTTAAAATCTCCATGATACATGGCCCCGTTCATTCTTCCCTTAACACTGATCAGTCGTCCTGTCCCCTTTCAAAGCATGAATGTTTCCCACCCCATGCTTACCAGTAGGTATGGTGTTCTTGGGATGCAACTCATCATTCTTCTTCTTCCAGTTGAGTTTTTACCAAAAAGTTTCTATTTTGGTTTTCATCTGACCACATGATATTCCTCCCAATCCTCTTCTGGATCATCCGTATGCTCTCTGGCAAACTTCAGATGGGCCTGGACATGTACTGGCCTAAGCAGGGGGACACGCTGGGCACTGCAGAATCTGAGTCCCTTTCGGCGTAGTGTGTTACTGATGGTAGCCTTTGTTACTTTGGTCCCAACTCTCTGCAGGTCATTCATCAGGTCCCTCCATGTAGTTCTGAGATTTTTGCTCACCGTTCTTATGATCATTTTGACCCCACGGGATGAGATCTTGCGTGGGGCCCCAGATCGAGGGAGATTATCAGTGGTCTTGTATGTCTTCCATTTTCTTACGATTATTCCCATAGTTGAGTTATTCATACCAACCTGCTTGCCTATTGTAGATTCACTCTTCCCAGCCTGGTGCAGGTCTACAGTTTTCTTCCTGGTGGCCATCGACAGCTCTTTGGTCTTGGCCATGGCTGAGTCTTTTATACAGATAACGAGGTCAAACAGGTGCCATATATACAGGTAACGAGTGGAGGACAGAAGAGGAGGACAGGACTCTCATAGTTGAAGTGTACCTATGATAAAAATGACAGACCTCTCTCATCTTTCTAAGTAGGAGAACTTTCCCAATCATTGGCTGACGAAATACTTTGCCCCACTGTATGTGTGTATGTTGTGTGGAGTGTGTGGAGTTTTTAATGTGTGTGTTTGTGTGTGTTTATGTAGCAGAAGATGTAATAACAGGCCACAGAGTCTCATAGATACTGAGTGCTCTGTGGTGACATCATTGATTTCAATTAAAATTTGCATTTTATCAGTTGAAATTTTAATCTGAACATTCTGACAATGCATTTCTATGGGAGATTTTACATTTTAGTACTTGAATTGTTAAATACGACAAATCGGATAGACTGCAAAATATATAGTCCGCCACACAGTGTGATTGTCCACACAACGGTGTTAATCGTGTCTGTACGATAAGTGGTTTGGACTGTATTAATGGCAGAAATATGTGGAAGAAGAAGAGGAATTATAGAAGATGATCATGAGGGATAACAATGTATAGTGTTTTTCAAGCACTGTATAATAAAATAGAGAATATAATAAATTGTAGATCATAATACAATAGCATATACTGTATAATATATAAAATAACATAATAAAATATAGCATATAAACAAGTCTCTTGGTATTATTTACTCTAGTATAAATGGACTCACTGTAGGTTTTTGTGTCCTCCTGCAGGTAACAGTTTTGGTGGTATGACATCCAGTCAACAGGTGGAGGGAAGTGGGAGTTCAGGGTCAGGTCTGAGGTCTGGAACTGATGCCAGAAAAACAGTGCAGAGACAAAACTGAATATGTAGTTACGGATGTTAAGAGCACAGAGTCTATCAACAAAACACATTTGTGCCAAGTACGAGACTGCAGCAGCACTAACTGTAACAGCATAGCTAGAAAGGAAAGTACCAGAAGGTATAACAACATGGATCACGTGAAACATTGGAAACCCACCACCCAAGACAGCAACCCAGGTCACCACAAAACTTTTTGACAATGAACCTCTGGCTCTGCCCAACAACAGGCAAGCTACCAGGCCAAAGAGCATGACAGGGCAGGTACGCCAGAGATGACCACAGACTCCAGCCTCCAGAACGAGAGCAATGCATCCCAGTCTAAAGAGACTAACAGAAAGACTATGTAAATCTACATGGAAGTATGTTTGTAATCTAGACTGAAGAGGGAGTTTGTCTGAATCCCAAACAAATGTAGGGAGATTATTCCAGAGCCGGGGGTTAATGTACATGAATGCCCTTCCCCCTGCCATGACTTTTTAAAGTGCTTTGCATTCTTCTTAGTAGACATTACCTATTACAAATAAGCAATAAGTAAAGAATACAATCCAACTAAATCTTGGTAGGACAGGATGTAGGTACAAACTCTTGTATAGATGTTGAGAAAGTAGTGCATTTACAGTATAACCTCAAAGTGGGATTATTGTAGTGCTCTACTGGCTGGATTCTGTAGTAAATCGTAGAAATATACTCATTGCCAAAAAACAAAACAAAACAAAGCACACCCCGATTACAGTAATTGGAAAAAAAAAACCCTCACCAAGAAGGATTTGTTAAAATCAAACAAACTTTATATGTGTGAATAACATGTTGATTATATGTAAGCGAAAGGATATGTTCATTGGGGAAAACTGTACAATTGAAAGGAGGCTCTCGTTACCCTGTTAGGCCACCTTTAGCCTGGATACAAAATGAGATGTTTGGGCATGGAGGCAAACAGGTTTTGTATGGTATACTGTGGCACATTTTTCCCACGGTTGTTACATTTGGGCCTGTGGATCCTGCACATTTGTAGGTTGCCAAAGCTGGCGTCCCAGCTGGTGTCATAAATGCTCGACAGGTGATAAATCTGGTGACTGGGGGGGCCAAGGAAGCGTTGCAATCTGGTACATTCCTGGGAAACCCTTGCTGTGTGTTGGCGAGGATTATCCTGCTGAAAAAAGCCAGTTGGAAGCCTTAACATGAGAGGCAGCACATGGCCGCAGGATGTCCTGCACATATCTCTAATCTTTTAGTGTCCCTTGTATCACTACTAGGGGTGACCTAATGCAATGTGTTATGCAATGGCTTCCCAGATCATCACACCAGCAGCTGGGGAAATGTGTTGTTCCGAAGCAAAGGCAGGATTGAAGCACTCACCATGAGGCTTCCATACTTGAACCTGACTGTCGTCGGACCCCAAACAGAATCTGGATTCGTCACTAAAGACTATACAGTTGCAGTCTGTCGCAGTCAGAAGAAGCTTCAGTGACTGCATTTAACAAGACCTTACTAGTTGTTAATCATGAAAGTGGCCCTGTAATACAATGGGACTGTCTGCATCTTTTAAATCTTTTATGGAAGAGTAGATTCTACTAAATATCATCAAATCCCAGGAAGCTTAAGTGAAAAAAAAAAAAATTACAACACGACGGTGATCCAAAACTTACACAATACATGAACTACTTTTTAAAAGAAATGCTTAGCCTTTGAAAAGGTCTTCACAATCCAGAGCCTTGAATGTTTTGAAGACAGAAATCTCAAACAGGCTGATCATGCATGATGAATTAAAAATATTTCTGAGGAGGCTGCAAAATTCCTGAAGTTTACAAAAATATTACTGTTACTAAGAAAACTGCTGGGATTCTGTGGTGTCTGTCAAAAAAGGTGGACTTGACAGGATGCCTAAACTTTTGGTTGCCTAAAAGTTCTTTTTTTCAGTAAGTAAAAAGTAATAATGCATTGAAATTAGCAAGAAGTATCTCATTTTTGTTAGTTCCAAGTAGTGGTTAAAACTTGACCAGGTGTGCACAGACTTTTGCTAAGGAATGTATTTAGTTGTTGGCTTTATTGTGAGATTTCTCAAGTCATTTTCCTCCTCAGCAGTTTGGTCACCAGTTATTGCCTGTTCAAATGCAGGTGTCATAGTTGGCTGGAGGTAAGGAGACACAGGTGGATGTAAACGCAGATGGGGTGATAATTATTATTCGTACACAAATCACAAAACCAGATTCTACAATACATGGAGAACAAGGTACGACTAACAGGACAAACACCTTCATTACCAGAAAAAGGCTAGAAAACAAATAGTTAACACACAAAGGTTAAACAAGAGTACAAACTTAAAAGAGGCACACAGGCTAGAAATAATAGGTAACATAAATCTGAACAAAAATAGAGCAAGCTAACATAACTCTGAACAAAGATGCATGGGGAAGACTACAAAACACAGAGACTAACTGACTAACTAATTAGCAAGTACAAACCTGGATGCCAAAACAGCCAGCATAGTAGACAAGACCCAACAAAGAACTAGTGAAACAAAGGTGTATTACACACATTGAAGCTGGTTGCATTTAGGGAAAAAGGAAAAATAGCAGCAGGCTATACAGGATGACTTGGGACAAAAGTGTTAATAATAATTCATCTATCATTAAGTTGAGCTTTCAAACAATACTATGCCACTAAGTACATGATTAATTCCTAATAAGTTACATTTTATCAGGTTGAGAGATGGACTGCCTATTTACCACCATAATTGCACTTTTAATTTGTTTTACTTTTTAAATTATCACCCAATTTTAAACGAGTGGTATGGTGACAGAAGTGATTAGCAGTGTCCATCTCAGAGCTCCAGAAATGTCCACCAGTTTGGTTGTATACTGTATGTTTTTACCTGTGCCCGTGTGGCATTTTTTCCAGGTTACCTCCCTGTGAGTGAGTGTGTGTATGGTGCCCTGTGATGGATTGGCACCCTATCTAGGGTGGATTCCTGCCTTATGCCCTTGTACGATGGATTACGAGGTACACCCCTGGCTCCCCATTACCCCATATATTAAAGGTTTTTGAAACGAACTGAAAAAAAAATCACACACAAATTTGTCATGCTGAACGCAAACATACTGTTTTTATGGCAACATACTGTGGTATACATATATACTGTATTTAGAAATAAGTTTATATAAAGGCTAAAAACAATGTAAGCAAGTGATTTTGAAAGTTGAAATAATATTTGGACATTATGTCAATTTGTCCATCAACTGATACAACACATTTATTGGCATCTAGTTTAACCAGCAGCTTTACAGTGGACCTAGAAAGTTATTGAACTATTTAGAATTTTGTGTTTTGTTGTATAAATATGAACTATACATCATCAGATTTGTTTTCAAAAGTCGTAAAAGTTGATAAAAAGCACCCAGTTAAACAAATGAGACAAAATATCATACGCGGTCTTTTATTTATTGAGAAAACCTATCCAGTGTTTCATATCTGTGAGTGGCAAAAGTATGTGAACCCCTTGTGCAACAATAACTGCAACTAAACATATACAGTAACTGTTGAGGCACAACAGCCTGGAGGAATTTAAGTAAATTCCTCAGTACAGAACAGCTTCAACTCTGGGATGTTGGTGGGCTTTCTCACATAAACTACTTCCACGACATTTCTATTGGATTAAGTTCAGGACTTTGATTTGGCCATTCTATTTGGTCTAAACATTAAAGTTAGTACAATTCTTTTTAACCATTCTTTGGTATAATGACTTGTGTGCTTAGGGTTGCTGTCTTGCTGCATGACCCACATCTGGATATTCAGTTCACAGTCATATGTCTAGACATTATCCTTCAGATTTTGCTAGTATCATTCAGAATTAATTGTTCCAGCAATGATAGCGAGCCATTCTCTCCCAGCTTCAGCAAATCACTCCCATACAATGATACTGCCACCACTATATCTCACAAAGGAGATAAGATAAGAAAGTTTTGTGAAATCAAACTTAGATATCTGTTATTTTAATGCAACAGGGCACCCTTGCATACCTTACCTTCATTTTTATCCTGAATTCTTCAGGGATAATTCTGAGGTTTTAGATAACTGTCCTGCTGTACTATTAAATATCCTTTCAGCCTTAGTTTTTTCAGTGATCAGGATTTGTTGACATTGACACAGTTTCCAGTAAATCTGGCTGTCACACAATAACAGAACCACTCCCATGATTATCAGATGGCAGTGTTCTTATTTTGAAATGCTTTCTCCTTTTATCTCCATGCATTCCTTTCACTGTTGTTCAATATTTATTTAATTGCACAAGATTCCAGAATACATTTGGCTGTTGCATACTTTTACATAGGCTTTTGTGGTGATGTCAGAGGTATTTCCTGACTCATTTTCCTCTGGGTCCACTGTGGCTTTGCATACCTGAACATTCTGTGAGTGGGCCTATCATCAGGTTTTCTTGGTCCTCAAGATATTTTCTTGGCTGGAACAGTTATCCTTAATTTTGCTTGCTTAGTTAACATTATTGTAAGTGTTACAGCTCGGGGTATGGGCCGTGAGAGAAAGTGGTTTACGACCCAAGCACAGACACCTCCTTCAAGACTTCTGAGCTCTTTGAAGTAGAGAAAGGGAAAATGGAGGGAAAAAGGCTTAGAACACCAAGGGGGGAGATCCCCGTACCTCAGCTTGGACGAGTTGGATATAAGCACGTCGGCAGGACCGCCGTATCAGTCCAACGGCGTTCACTGATTAACACGGAAGCGTGGAGGAGGGGCCGCGAGTGCGGAGAATGAACGGCTGTGGGTAGCGGAGAATGGGGATAAGTTTTCCCTGACCCTAGTGACTAGACCCTAGCGGTTACCTCGAGCTTCCACACTCTACCCAAGTGGTCCCGTTTGTGGGACCAACTGTATCCCTAATGGGAAAAGGGGGGTTGTGGGATACCGTGTACGAACAGCTAAGGTAAATGTAGCAAGCTGCGATGTGTGATGCCAACCGCCGCTCACGTGGGGTCTTATTGCAGGCGCAAACCTCGCAGGTAGCCACAAATTTTTTAACATCGGCCGTCATGCCGGGCCACCAAAAGTGCCGTCGAAAAAACTCTTGCATTCGGGTTCCCCCGGTGTGTGCTGCAAATGGGGCGGTACCAGGCGTTCAGACGCTTGGCCTGTTGAATATAAGTCAGGTTCTAATATAATAAGTCAGGTTGGTCAGGTATTTCTTAATCTCTTTGGATGCAATGCTCGCCTCTCTCATTCAGCGGAAAGGATCTGGAACTTTGCGCGTAAGTGCTGTGAGGGGCGCGGCAAACGTTCCACAGTGCTTCACGAAACGCCGAAAAAAGTTTGCGAAGCCCAGAAAATGCTGGACGAGATGGAGAGAGGTGGGCTGGGGCCAATCAGTCACGGCTTGGATCTTGGCTGGATCTATGCACAGCGCCCCTTGGGAGACAACAAATCCCAGGAATGTGACCAAGGGAACAAGGCCGACTTGTCAAGATTGACGTAAAGCTGGAGGACCCGTCTGACATGGCCTACATGCTCCTCAAGGGATTGGCTGAAGATTAAAATATTGTTGAGGTAGATGAAAGCGTATCTATCCAGGGCCTCGCACAGGACATTGTTAATGAAGCGTTGGAAGACGGCCGAGGCATTAATGAGGCTAAAAGACATCACAAGGTATTCATAATGCCCCGTGGGCATCAGAAAGGCCGTCTTCCACTCGTCCCCTTGCCGAATGTGGATGAGGTTACAGGCATTACGGAGGTCAAGCTTGGTAAAGATTCTGGCCCCCTGGAGAACCTCAAATGCTGGTGACATGAGTGGCAGGGGGTAACGGTCCTTGATGGTGAACGCGTTGAGGCCCTGGTAGTCGATACTTGGCCAAAGAGAGCCGTCCTTCTTCGCAACAAAGAACAACCCGGCCCCGGCGGGTGAGGGGGATGGCCGAATGAAGCCGAGGCTCAAGGCCTCGTTGATGTATGTTTGCATGGCCCCCCACTCGGTGGGGTTAAGAGAAAAGAGCCTTCCTCGAGGTGGGCCCCCTCCTGGCGCAGTCATATTCTCTGTGGGGAGGCAGGCTTTGGGCCTCCCCCTTGCTAAAGACCCTGCTAAGGTCATGATATTCAACCAGGACGACCAAGAGATCCACCATCTCCGGCTGGCCCAGGTCTTGGGGGCCGAGGCTGGACCAGCGCAATGGGAGGCCCAAGCAAAGATGGTCTGGGTCTACCAATCGATTCAGGGGTTGTGTGCAAGCAACCAGGGATAGCCCAGCACCAGTTTGAGGTGGGGGGCTTCAGTGACAAAGAAGGGTAGTTTTTGCGGTGCTTGCCCACCCAAAAGTCAACAGGCTGGGTGTTCTAGAGGGCCGGACCACAGCCCAGGGACTGCTCATCGAGGGCTCGGAAGACCTGGGGCTTGGATTTGAAAAGAAGACTCCCCCCACCAGGCTTGACGGTGGGCAAGCCCCAATGGGGGATTGCTGGATTTGCCTAGTACCGGCCCCCCAACCAGACCTGGGCCCTGCGTTTCCCGATTTCTTAGGGGAAGCGGGCGACAGGTTGGCAGCGTGCCCCGCACTCGCCCCCACCCTACCAAGTTCCATGGGCTCATCGGCATCAGGGGTCACCGTGGGCGAGCCATACAGCATAGGAGGAAGTGCGAACCCCAGCACTTTCCATGGCCCGTTGACGAAGGCGAGTGTTCACTGAAATGACTAACTCATAGAGCTCGCTTAAGGAAGCGGGAGGTTTGTGAGTGGCCAGGTCATCCTTCAAACTCTCGTTTAAGCCCTTTTGAGATATGGCCATGAGAGCTACCTCATCCCAACTGCATTCCGTGGCCAGGGTCTGAAACTCAATGGTGTAGTCTGCGGCTGACCGGGAGCCTTGGACGAGCTCGACAAGGCACGTCCCAGCGTCACAGCTCCCCTGATGGTGGAAAAAGGTGTCCTTGAGAGCACGCGCAAATGCTGCCTTAAGTGCTAAGCCACTTAAGTGTTTCGTGGGGAATCGCGCAAGGCTGTTGCTCAAAAGAGAGGGAGCACTGCAGTAAAAAGCCCCGACAACGACCAGTTTCCCCCCAAAATCTCTCTGGAGTGGCAACAATAGAATATCCAACTGAAGACAGGAGAGGAGGGGATGCGGGGAGCGATGCTGAAATAGGAGGCGGGCTAGGCTGTTGGTCGACAGGTAGCTTGTCACTGAGCTCCTAGATGGCTGCCACCATCAATGGTGGCGTGCAGGTGAAACCGCGCAGGCGCAGTGCGAATCGCACTTGCACAATCGCCTTGCACAGGTGGAATAAATAAATAGAGGGGGAGATCCCCCTACCTTGGCATGGACAAGCTGGATATAAGCAATGCCGTGCGCTGATTGACATGGAAGCGTGGAAGAGGGGCCGCGAGTGCGGAGGATGAACGGCACTGGGTAGCCGTGAGAATGGGGATAAGCTTTCCCTGACCTAGCGACTAGACCCTGGCGGTTACCTCGAGTTTCTACATTCTACCCAAGTGGCCCTGATTACGGGACCACCCATACCAGTATCCCTGTGGGTTGTGGGACACCACGTACGAACAACTAACGTAAACGTAGCAAGCTGCGATGTGCGACGCCGGCCACTGCTTAGAGCGACTTTTTATGACAGAGCAGCAGTTGCACCTAGTCCCCAAATGGGGGGGTGTGGGCACCGAGTGCGGGCAGTTCTGGGATCGGTGCGTTCAGTGAACCGACGCCGCCCTCTAGTGTCAGAAGCGGGGGTTCTAACAGTAAGATCCTCAGTCAGCTGCTTAAAGAGTGCAAAGCTCTTCACAAAGGGTCACAGAATTCAGAATACACTTGACACTGAACGGAGGCAACTAAATCCAAGGCCTCGTTTGTAACTCAGTATGTTAAAATCACTATATTAATGTACAATGTATAAATTACTGTATACATTATATTTAATTTTGTTCCCTGCAGTAGCTTTCTTACCTTATTTTCACGATTGTGATTTATTTGTGATAATGTAATTTAGGACTGTATGATCTCTATAATAGAGCAATACAGTGGTACCTTGGCACTCATCAAATTTGGTTCTCGATGCATTTTGACTGGAGACATTTGTCTCGGTTCTCGCTGTTTGCTCGGTACTTGGTGCACTTACTTAAACTTGTATGAGTCAAGCCACAAGACTCGTTTAGCCAATTCATGATTCACGATTCAGTACACAGTGATTCAATGATTCAGATTCACAATAGCTCTTGCTCAGTGAAGATCTCCACTGTGTTTATCGTGTTTTTCTTTATTTTTTCATCTACAGTACTGTATTCTTAGTGCAAATAAGTCTCCATTTGTCCATGGCCTAGATATAAGAGCTATGAATTATGCAATTCTGGAATGAATTAACATTGAGATCAGAGGTGCCACTGTATAATGAGCATATAATCCAGAAGTATCAAGTTTGTCCACCATCTGATGATGTGAAGATGTGATTTCAATGGAAATCAAATGGAGCATTAAGAGAGTAACACAGGAGATGAGTCACTAATCAAACACTGTTTATCTGCCTTTGGAAGCATCTGGATTCCTGCAAATGTGACAACATCCATCCATCTCAGTAACTGTCTTCTGTCTGTTATTACTCAGGCCAAATGTACTTGCCTATTGTAAAGTTCTGTTCATATAACTTCTCACAATCTTTCTGACTGTGGATGTCTGTGTTTGGGACATGCTATGTTGATGTCTCTGGAAGTCTAACGTTATATGCTAAACCTGTTCAATTCAATTCAAGACCAATTTACTGGTATAATAATTTTTACTATAGACATTGTCTCAAATCAATTGTACAAAAGTCAAATCTAGCCAGAGGAGACCATGGCAAGGTAAAAGGGCAAGGACCAAAAAGGTAGCAACCTTGAGAACAACCAGGCTCAAACAGGGAACACATCTTTCGTTGTGTTAGACCAGACAAATTAATAGCAAAAATTAATTAAGAGTAAAGTCATACTGAACAGTCATTGGAAGCAGTAATTTTGTAAAGACAGCAAATGTTCTGTGTAACAATTTGAATAAATCTCCTGACAGTTGATAGTCACAGAGGAAAGTAAACCTGTCACTCAGTGAAAACAGATTTTGGAGTGTTTGTACTTTATATTTGTAAACTTTGGTTACAGGGCTTGTCACTCCGTTATATGCCTCGTCAGTCATATGATGGAATAATCGTGACTGTGTGTCATGTTCTCATGCAGAACAGTGAGACTGTAAAGGAAATGAGGCATAGAAAATCTGCATCTATTGCAGACTAAAAGAGTGTGAAAAAAGTTTTATATACAATATTAATTTAAACCTAACCACATTACGATGACCAAGGACTGGATTGGGTACAGCGGATTTTCATGGTTTTGGCATTAACGTGAAACTTGAGTTCATATATATATATATATATATATATATATATATATATATATATATATGTGTGTGTGTGTGTGTGTGTGTGTGTGTGTGTGTGTGTGTGTACACTGTATTGCCAAAAGTATTCACTCACCCATC
This sequence comes from Ancistrus triradiatus, assembly GCA_025084515.1. NCBI lineage: Eukaryota > Metazoa > Chordata > Actinopteri > Siluriformes > Loricariidae > Ancistrus > Ancistrus triradiatus. The sequence continues at coordinate 177,713 of JAJAGP010001364.1, forward strand.
GAAATCATTAAACATAGGTGGTCCAATCACTTCCACGACCACAGGTGTATAAACTCAAGCACCTTGGCATGCAGACTGCTTCTACAAACATTTCTGAAAAAATAGGTCACTCTAAAGAGCTCAGTGAATTCCAGCCTGGTACCGTGATAGTCCAGTCATGAAATTTCCTCACTAATAAATACTCCACAATCAACTGTCAGTGGTATTATAACAAAGTGGAGGTGATTGGGAACGACAGCAACTCAGCCACATAGTGTTAGGCCATGTAAAACGGCAGAGCAGGGTCAGCAGATGCTGAGGTCTGATCACTACAGACCTCCAAACTTCATGTGGCCTTCAGATTAGCTCAAGAACTGTGCATAAAGAGCTTTTATATCCAAGCCTTACAGTTAAGCACAATGCAAAGCATCGGATGCAGTGGTGTAAAGAACGCCGCCACTGGATGAATCACGCTTCTCTGTCTGGCAATCTAATGGACAAGTCTGGGTTTGGTGGTTGCCAGGAGAACGGTACTTGACTGACTGCATTGTGCCAAGTGTAAAGTTTGGTGGAGGGGGGATTATGGTGTGGGGGTTGCTTTCAAGGGATGGGCTCGGCTCCTTAGTTCCAGTAAAAGGAACTCTTAATGCTTCAGCATACCAAGATTTTGGACAATTCCATGCTCCCAACTTTGTGGGAACAGTTTGAGGATGGCCCCTTCCTGTTGCAACTTGACTGCACACCCATGCACAAAGCAAGGTCCATAAACACATGGATGAGAAAGTTTGGTGTGGAAGAATTAGACTGGTCTGCACAGAGCCCTGACTTCAACCCGATAGAACACCTTTGGGATGAATTAGAGATGTCGTCCAACATCAGTGTCTGACCTCACAAATGTGCTCTTGGAAGAATGGTCCAAAATCCTAATAAATACATTCCTAAACCTTGTGGAAAGCCTTCCCAGAAGCATTGAAGCTGTTATAGCTGTAAAGGGTGGGCCAACATGATATTAAACCTTATGGATTAAGAATGGGATGTCATTCAAGTTCATATGCGTGTGAAGGCAGATGAGCGAATACTTTTGGACATATAGTGTATACTCCCTGGATCAGTTAGGTCAATACTCCAGGCTAATACCAGTGTTTTCTAAGACTAATTGGAAATACTCTATTTTTCATAGCACAATTTTTAATCTACCATAATTCTCTGTGGTTTGTAGGGCATTTCATATGTAACAGGTGATACGAAGAGAAATGCTGGAGATATGCTATGGAGCTCAAGTATGCAAGGCAGCTCCATAGCAAGAGATTACGTTACACCATAGTATCTCTTTGCTGTAAACAGGCAAGTGTGTGTGCGGGCTTCAGGAAACAGTCTCTCACTAGATTCAACTGCTCCCCAGCATCGCAAAACACTAACATTTAGATTTCTGTAGCAATAATACTGAATTGTAAAGTTTTATCAAACACTTTGCTTGTATTTTTGTGTGGAAAAAAAGATTACACACAGACATAGAGAATGGAACAATTGGTGGGTGATAGATAAAATAAATCAATAAATAAATGTAAGAGTAAAAATGTGCTCAATTGAATAAATGACTTAAACTAATTAGACTGAAAGCTTTATTTTTGGGGTACATACACTATATAATAGTTTAGTATTCATTTGCTGTACTTATTTTTATAACCTGGCAAAGTCTCAGTTGACGTCATGCCACAGTGTATTATTACACAGTGTTTGGAAAGAAACAGTGTTCCCCTATGTAGTGTAACCTGTATGTAACCCCACCCCAAGCAAATATTTGATTGCCACATTGTCACACACAGAGGACACCCCTGGTCTGGCACGCTTCAAAGTCAAACCCATGACACGAGAAAATCTAAGCCTCATATAAAACTTTTGGCGAGACCTGGGGCGGTTCAAGGCAAGCATGCTCAGTGTGAATACACCTTTAACCTGGTGAAGCAAGGAGACACCTAACAACCTGCTTGGAAGGTGAAAGAATACTCACCTCACCAGACATTTCCTTTCTTAAGGGCAAGGCCACCCTGTGCAACACTGCAGAAACTGTGAATACCTCCATCAGTTAGGTATTTTCTCCTAATTATGTTGTTTTAACAATATACAATACACTATTCACAATGATAGTCCATCCTAAGTGTCACAGAGAAGTTGATGCCACTTCTGGACATGGTTAACGAGAGGCTTCTTTTTTGTACAGTAATGTTTTAAGTGGGATTTGTGAATGTAACGCTGTATTGTAGTGCTTGATAAAGGTTTGCCCTTGTGGTTCTATCAGTTGTTGTTGAATGACTGTTCTAGATGCAGTACTGCCTGAGGGATCAGAGATCACGCCCTTTACACACTGAAATTCCTCCAGCTTCTTTGAATCGTTTAATGATATTATCCACTGTAGAGGGAGAAATATCAAAATCCCTCAAAATCTTTCTTTGAGGAACATTGTTTTTAAACAATTAAATAATTTTCACATCCATATGTTGACAAACTGGAGATCCTCTGCCCAGCTTTGCTGATTATAATCACCTGTTGACATTACCTGTTTGAAATCACATCATTATTTAGCTTTAGGAATTCATTACTAGCTCTTAATTGCACCCGTCTCAAGTTTTTTTGGAATGTTCTGCAGGCCTTAAATGCATAAATGGATGTTTATTAATGAATTAAAAGAAGGAGACCAGACAAAACATGAAATATCTCCGGTTCATACTGTAAGAAAGACTGTGTGTGTTTTTATATGCATTTTCCATACGGTCTCAACTTTTGCTGATTTGGAGTTGTAAATCAACTCTGACTATAAAGTGATCCATCTAGCCAAGCCAAGATTTTAAAAAGTATGTAAAATAAAAAATGACATAGCTTTTAACGCTAGAAGAGGAATCTAGGTGAACCCATGGTTCAGAAGAGGATAAGTAAGGTTGTTGGATCAATGGCTTTTTCGTTTCATTCTGTAAAAAAATGTAAACTTGTCTGCGCTTATGGTTACCCTGATATTTGGATGACAGACTGACCAACAATGTTTTATTTTGGGAACTGCTTTCCCCATGAATGTGTCATACTGGAACCCCTCCTGGGTGTGCCGGACATGGTGTTTCCACAAGCGTACCCTGGCTCCTCTGCCCTCTCATTAGTTCTTGCCACTGTTCCTCCTAGTGCAGTGCAGAGCAGATTGTGAGGCTAAAAGGGGAAAAAACACTAACAGGAGCCCAGTTTAAGGTAGTGTATGTAGAACTGTCTAGCTCTTCAGTTCAGTATGTTCACAATAATTTAATAAAATAAACAGTGCTTCTACTGTCTATCATATTCATTCAGCCAGTTAGTTAGTACAGTAAAGTGTAATAAAGGCTGAACAATGTCGACATGTCAACACAAACACATATGTCGAGGCCATGAAAACTCTTCAGTTATCAGTCAGTGCTTATAACAGCTTTCCAATTAAAACAACTTATTCTATCTCATCTCTTAAAGTAGTCAGCGTTGCTTGTAAAATGTGCTTCCAGCAACAACCAATTAAAAAGCATTATCATAACTACTGCATTATTTTGTAATGCTTCTCTAAAAAATAATCTTTGTCTCTCTTTGTCAGCTAATATCAAAACTGTAAGACGGGTCAGTCTTTATTGCCAACAAAAACCTGTTTGTCAGTGATACTTTGCATCTAAATATAGGAAAGATTGACAGCAGCAGGTGAGTGAGCCTCTGCCAGGGCACTTGCAGTGAGTAATCAATCACACTCTCTAAGTCACGTGTGTGTGTGTGTGTGTGTGTGTGTGTGTGTGTGTGTGTGTGTGTGTGTGTGTGAGAGAGAGAGAGAGAGAGAGAGAGAGAGAGAGAGAGAGAGAACACTCTGACATTTCTACATTGTGGGGACATCTTGCTAGTCCCCAAGAGGAAAACAGCTATTCAACTGTTTTTATTTTACAAGACCTGTATCTTTCTTTTTAAAAAAAGCAAAAGAGTCACAATATTGACTTTAGGTTACTGAGGTTACGGTTAGGGTTAGGTGTAGGTGTATCATTAATTAGATAAAGCAATCATTATGTCAATGGAAAGTCCCCACAAATGATAGAGAAACAAACACGTTTGTGTGTGTTTGTGTATTACGTGGTAGGGACCTAATGCCCCCACACTGCTAGAAAGCTCTGACATTTTTACTTGTGGGAACATCTCGCTGATCCCTAGAAGGAAAACTGCTTTTTTTTGTTTTGCTTTACAAAACCTGTAACTTACTTTTGAAAAACCAAAAGAGTCAACATATTGGCTTTAGGTTACTGAGGTTGGGGTTAGGGTGAAGTTTAGGTGTAGTATCAATTCGCTCCAATAATCATTATGTCAGTGGAAGGTCCCCACAGTGATAGAGAGAAGTGTGTGTTACAATGTGTGTTACGTTGTAGGGACCTATTGTCCCCACAACAATAGAATGGATTGCCATTTTTACATTGTGGTCCCCATGAGGAAAACATTTTTTTTTGTTTTGTGTTTTTTTGTTTTTGTTTTATAAAATCTGTAACTTTCTTTTGAGAAACCAAGAGTCAAAAGATTTAGGATACTGAGGTTAAGGTTAGTTTTTGGTGTGGCATTAATTAATCATTATGTCAGTGGAAGGTCCCCACAATGATAGAGAGACGTGTGTGTGTGTGTGTGTGTGTGTGTGTGTCTGTGTGTGTGTGTGTGTGTCTGCGCTGGGTGTGGTTACAGCTGGGATGCAGTCTCTCTTCACTGTGGAGCGAGATCTGAGCTAAACGCAACCCATTTTTGGGTTTCTCTTCAAAGCCAGCTGGTCTGGCTTTATTTCTTTTTTTCATTTTATTTTTCCTTTCATATTTTTTAACATTTATTTTCATAAATTGGCCCACAGCTGGTGCTGGAGGGTAGGGGACGAAATCTGAAAGGACTGGTAAGTGTTTTCTATTTAAAACAAACAAATAAATATTTTGCTGTAGATAATAGATCTAAATTGACTTTGATGAGTGGAACATGACTGTGATCGATTGTGTCTTTGTTGGGATGTATACAGACTGGAGGATAGAAATAGAAACATACAAATTTAGAGAGGAGCCTTGGGTAAGGAACATGGTTAGGCTTGGTGAAGAGATGTTTGTCCTGCTTTTTCTTCATTGGTTAATGTTGTCATCTATAAAAGAATACTTATATGATACATTACCTGGAATAGGCGAGTAAAAGTAAAAGTTTCTTGCTTTGCAGCCAGCTTGCTGACATGTAACTTTTTCTCACCCATGTTTTATAGGTCAGTTGTAGTGGATAAGATGAAATGACTGTTAAATATTGAAGGGCTCTTTAATGTCCTACTTAGAGCTGCACTTCATCAGCTGACTGCGTTAACTTTAATTTTGCCTCACAACTATGGAGTGCACAGCTGCAGGGAATCAATCAGGAGTGGCAGAGAATATCAAAGGCATATCAAGGACACTTTAGAAACCCAGAAGTCTGCAAACACAGCAGCCTTCATTGTCCATTTCATGCTTCAGATTCATATTCAGTAATGCTCTATTCAAGTTCACCACCTACAGCAAATGTCTACGTTCTTAAATAAAATGTGCAAAGTGTGCAGTAGAGTTTTAGGGCTCAGATTATTTCATGGTGTTCTGTGAGTTCCAGAAGTAGTGTTTACGTATTTATATTCAGCATATTCAGTCACACAACTTTGAATCCTCATATTTGGGGCATAGCAGTTAAGGTACTGCACTGTGGACCAGAAGGTCTAAGGTTCAAATCCCACCTATACCAAGCTGCCACTGTTGGGTCCTTGTGCAAGAACCTTCACCCATAGATGCTTGGATTGTAAGACTGCATCAGTTACAAGTCGCACTGGATAAGAGCATTTGCTAAATGATTGGATGTAAATGCATTTGGTTTTCATGACTACTATTGATTTTTTGGAAGAGCTCATGAAATGGCTAAGCTTTTATGTTTGTTTATCACAAATGCCTGCTCTATGAAATGATGCCATAGTCATTTCAATAAAAAAATTCAACATTTAAATTCCACAATTAAACATTGATCTCAGTGTAGCTTGCCAATTACTAAAATGCTGTCTGTGCAACATGTGAATGTTAATAAGCCATTATAGTAAGATATTATTACCTTAATGTCCTGTACAAGATTACAAAATACATTTATTCTCTCTCATATTCTCTATTTTAAAAGTTTATTATTTTATGTATTATGTATAATTTTGTCTTATTTTTTAGTTTTATATGATCTATTTTATTATATTATTCATATACAGTGGTGCCTATTTTATAACAAAATGTTGAACAATTTCATGTAATTTAGTGAGTAATGGATTGAAAGTGAAAAGTAAAAGCAAAACACTTACTCTATTGGTGAACTCCGGGTGCTAGCATAGCTGCTAAGCTATCTGCAGCCTGTGTTCTGGAGCATTCAGTTCCTGTTTTCTTTTCTTTTCTTTTCTTTTCGTATAAACTAACTTTTTTAGAATCAGTGGAGACTTATTTGCACTAAGAATACTGTACTGTAGATCTAAAAATAAAGAAAAACATGATAAAATAGCAGATCTTCTCTGAGGGCTGTTGTGAACCTGAATCACTGTGTACTGAATCGTGAATCACGAATTGAGTTTCGGGTGAAAGAGAGCCACATAAACATATAAGTTTAAGCAACTGTGCTGAGTACTGAGCAAACGACGAGAAGAGAGACAAATTTTTCTAGTCAAAATTCATCGAGAACCACATTTGATTAGTTCCAAGTTGGTCGAGAACTGAGGTACCACTGTATTGTATGCTCTTTAATTTACTACAGTCCATGGTTTCTTTTGTTTTGTTTATTATACCTTATTACAGGTATGCACTGTTTAACGTTGAAGCTATTTCCATAGTCACATAGTAGTTTTAGTGCACATAGAGCACAGTGCTTTAAACAATACTGTTAATTGAAATGCAATATGATAACATTTAGTACAGTACTATACAATACAGTAATTCTTATCTTTGTATCTTTCATAAAACTGGAAACACTTACTGATAACTAAAACGAAAGGAACAATGATGTTTTCTGCCTTGAAGACTGCGATTCTCTTTTCTGTCAGCAGTTGTTTTGAGGGTTATTTTCTGAGACAAATTTTCTGTCATTCAGACATGAATTAAGAATTTAGTCATTAAATTCAGTCTTCTTGTAAATTCTAAAGACCTGGTTCTCGAACAGATGTTGATCAGATGGACATTCAACAGTGCATGCCTTTTTACTGTATGTTCTCTATCTTACTTTTCTATTTATCATCTCTGTGTTTAAACTATTCTTATAAATGTATTATTTAGGTAATTTGCTTTAATTCTTATATATATATAAAATCTTGGCTGCCCAAAGAGTTTGAGTTTTGGTCTTGGTCTTTGAGTCTTGGTCCTCCCAAGGCTTCTTCCTCATCACATTTAAGAAGTTTTTCCTTGCCACTGTTGCCCTAGACTTGCTCAGTTGAGGCTGTGGGTCTAGATAGTCGTAAAGCTGCTTTGAGAACATGATCTGATGTAAAATGCGCTTTATAAGTAAATTTGACTTGACTAATTTGGATGCGTTGTATTCTCTCAGGTGCCTCCCCCAAAAACAGCAACTTTTATGGAGAGAAGGAAACACAGGAAAGAAAAACAGAGGGATCAGAGTTAAGTTATGGCCGAAGGATGTGTGAATGTGAATGGTAAGAGTTTTAATTATTATTATTATCATTGTTGTTGTTTTTGTTGTTGCTGAGCTCAGTAAATTCAAATGCGATAAACTAGTCGCCTTTCGGAGAGTCACACTGTCAAACATTCTGTCCCCATAGATGAGGTTGCTTTTATTGGATTGTGTCAAGGAGTTTAATGTTATCAGAGAAATAATCAAAGAAACACAGCAATTTTAAACAGCTGCTCTTCCAAAGCATCATGAGGCATGAGAGAGTTTTCGTGTTTATAACACTCATGAAGTTTTGTAGTGCAGCACCATAGTGTACTTGTTGTACAGGTGGATTGATCTGAGCACAGCACAGTTCCCGGTCACTGAATGTCAAAAACTGACCATGGTGACCCCGGTTCTCATCGTTAACTGGTTCCAGAAGGCTGGTCGAGCCCCAAAAACGATGAGTACAGACCAAATTATTCCCATAAGGAATAATATAAATTGAATGAATCCGTTCTAGATCCCCAGAAAATCCACACTGTATAAGGCATTATATGCATTAAGGGAGTTGTATTGTACAGGTGCTCCCTGATTTATGATGGGGATAAGTTCAGACAAATCCATCATAAGTTAAATGTATCATGAACTGAGTCGTTTAACGAGTGTTTAGTAGAGCGGTCTATACTGTATCATAGCGGAGCTTAAGATATGTAATGACATTAACGTAAGTTAACATTTAAAACACATTAAACTAAAGGGGGCCAAAATCATTAACACAAAGCATATTTTATGATAAAGTGTTGAAAATCTCGTAATTTAGTGAGTAATGGATTGGAAGTGAAAACACTTTCTGAAGTCACGATGCTGGCATAGCTGCTAAGCTAAATGCAGCCTGTGTTCTGGAGCATGCAATTCCTGTTTTGCTTTTGGTTGGCTCTTATAAACTAATCTTTTTTTTTTCACCATGGAGACTTATTTCCACTAAGACTACAGTACTGAAGATGTAAATATAAAGCAAAACATGATAAACACAGCCAGAGTTCTTCTCTGGTAAAGAAGTGAATCTGAATCATTGTGTACTGAATCATTACTCATGAATCATGAATCTAGTTTTCGGCTGAAATGATGTCTGAGGTTCAACACACAAGTGCATCTCCATTTACAATTTCGAGTATTCAAGTTACAAAGCTTGAAATTGAAATTACAAACATGTGTTGGTGACTGTTTTATGAATTTAGTCGCATATGTGTGTCATTTGATGGCAAAAAGTTTGATTTGTATGGGAGAATTCATGCTGTTAATGGAGGTGTTTTGGTTGTTGTGTGGAAATGTGATGTGTGTAATGTTTTTGTTTCAAAGTTTCTAAAGTGTTTTAGCTATGGAGATAAACTGTAGCGAAGCAAAGTGGCACAGTGGTTTGTATCGTCACCTCACAGCTTGAGAATCCAGAGGAGTTTGCATGTTCTCCTGATGTCTGCATGGTAGACTTGAGTGTTGAGTTGAAGGTAACTGGACGTCTGCTTCGTTTTTGAAGACATTTCACCTCATCCGAAAAGCTTCTTCAGTTCTAGAAACTGTCCCAGGTATTTAACCCTAATGGGGTTTTCACCTTGGAGGTGGTCCTGAGAGTCCTTGACCAATTCATGAGTCATTAGGATCATAGGGATCAAAGTGAGAATGGGGGTTAAACCTCCTGGGAAGTGATCTCAAGACTGCTGTATAGATGGCTGATAGTTGCTGTCGTAAACTGGGGCTTAAATAAATACCTGGGACTCCCCATCAGCTTCTAGAACTGAAGAAGCCTTTCGAATGAGAGGTGAGACGTCTTCAAGAACCATGAAGAAGTCCAATTGCCTTCAACTCAATACTCAAGTCTACCATGACCTGGATGACTGAGAACTTACACAGACATGTCTTCATGGGTTTTCTCCAGAGAGGATTTCCTTCCACGTTCCAAAGACGTGCGTTAGTTTACTTGCATGAGCCTGACTGGTGCTCTGTCCAGGGCTGGTTTCCACATTATGCTTTGTGTTGCCAGTTAAACCCCAGACTCTATTGCAACTCTGAGCTGGACTAAGTGGGTGTGGAGTGTTAGTGACAAAAACTGTCTTCACATTTTTTTTGGTAAAATCTCTTGAAACAGACAAGAATTCCACTATTAGAGATGTTTTTAAAATTGTATGTTTGTTTCTTTAAAATGCTTAAATTCAGCAAAGCAGCACATTAAGAAAGTGCTATGAAATCCATCCTTTATTAGGTAATTGAGATGTTTGTAATGTGATTAACAGATTGTTGTAGGGATGTAACAGCATATTGATCAGTTATCTTTTATTTTTTAGTTATCTTTTACCTTATGCTATAGTGTAAGCTAATCAGAAATATTTTTTTGGTGTTGGGTTAGCTATTTGAGTGCTGTACCTGCTATATTCTTTTTTTTTTTTACCATTAACTACTGACACTCAATAAAATGTGTTTCTGTTATCACATTAAGGATGGCTGAGAAGCGAACGCAAAGTGAACGCTAAGCAAACCAGGATTAAAATGTACTGTTTTTTTCCTATTTTTTTATTAAGCTGAACCACATTATACATCTCTGTCTTAGCCATCGCAGAAGCGTTTCGTCATGGTTGGAAACCTTTGGTACACGCAGTCATTGGTGAAACTGCAATGTAAGTGTTGTGAAATGTGTCCATTTTGGTTGTGCTGAAAAAAATCGATGCAGCAATATATCGTGATATTTATTTTCGTGATATACTACATAGATTTCAGCTCAAAATGTCGATTTTTTTGGAGGAAGAAAAAACACATTTTAAATGGGGTGTAATCTACAATATCCGCTCCTGTAGATGTCGCAGTACAGTGTTTTGACTCAATTTGTCTGCTTAATTAACAATGTGATGTCATGTATCAAGACAATTCGGATTGTACACTGTAACTTGCATTTCAGCTGTGTTTATATTTTCAGTGAACTATGTGGAATATCCAGTATGCATCATATGGCCCACCCCATTATCCATATAATAAGTTACTCTGACTCAATGAAACAGGTCAAATATACTTGACTTAAATCACAAAACAGTCAGCTACTGGTCTAAATGTAAAAGATTTAATATCTTAATAAATTAGGGTATGTATAGTGAGAAAAAATCTGACCTATTTCTACACTGCTCAACCTTTCTAAAGTGTCTGTGTCTTTTCAATCACGAAGTCACGTGTGACATCTTTTCACTTTATCTGTGAGCACACGACCCACTAAGGACACACTGGGGACAGGGAGCTTGCTGACTAGCACTACATAAGGCCATCATACAAAAGGCCCTGTGTGATAAGTCTCATCAGTAGATCAGAATAACTCAATGATTTGACATTTTTTTGCAACACCAACAGGAGTTATATTTAAAGTACAATATGTGAGCTACCATGTGGATTGTATCAAAGGAGCAAATTACTAAACCAAAGCAAGCCAAGTTATAATGGCTCATTTAGTATGTAGAGTTAAATATGAAATGAAATGTGTAGAAGGTCAATAGGAAGGGATACTTTGCATAGATGAATATAGGCTTATATGTCATCCTTGTGTTAGTTTATAAACAATAAATATATTCTCTCGCCCACAGCACATTCTCACAAAGTCAGTGGTCAACCAAACCCTTAAAAAGTAAATATATGAATAAATAAATATAGAATATTCACTCACCGATCACTTTATTATATACACCTCCTTGTTTCTTTACTCATTTTCCATGTTTAATAGTTTTTCTTCCCATATAAAAGCGATTTGCAATTCTACAATTACAGACTGTAGTCGATCTGTTTCTTTACATCAGAGGTTCTCAAATGTTTTCTGCAGTGGCCCAACACACATACATGTCTTTTGCTTCCAAGCTCCACTGGAATTTATTTTAAACATTGTAATTCATACAAAACTGCAACTTGGAACGGTGGAATTATTTCAAGGGTCATGCATTATTTATCTTAAACATGCCTCATTCATTTGTATTGCTGTGCCTCCCACCCCCAAAATACCTCCATGCCACCCCTTTATGGTGTGAAACCAAATCTGAGAACCAATGCTCTACATACTTTGTTCATCCCCTTTACTCTGTTCTCTAATGGTCATGACCCCACAGCACCATCACAGATCAGGTACTATTTGGGTGGTGGATCATTCTCAGTGCTGCAGTGACACTGATGTGATAGTGGTGTGTTAGTGTGTGTTGTTCTGGTATGAGTGGATCAGACACAGCAGTGCTGATGGAGTTTTTAAACCCTATGTTCACTCACTGTGCACTCTATTAACCACATCTACCATATTGCTCCACCTTATAGATGTAAAGTCAGAAACAGTACATCATCTGTTGTTGCACAGTTTGTGTTAGTCATCCTCTAATCCTTCATCAGTGCTGAGAACATTACTGGATCTTGTTCTTTTCAAACCACATCCATATTGAATGTTAAGACACTAAATCTGTACCTGTCTTCCTGCTTAGAAACGACTGTCAGTGTCTTTTAAGTGAGTGGAGTAAGAGGAGCTGGGAGATTGCACTGTGCATTGGAAAGAAAGAGAAAAAGCAGAAACAGAAGTGGAACGAACTTTTGCAGTAAGAAGGACCGTCAGCCTGAAAGGATGGGGAGGAAAAAAATTCAGATTGCACGAATTATGGATGAACGTAACAGACAGGTAAAAAGAATATAATGTTGTCTGTCTGTGTCTCAAAATGTCTAAAAACATACCTATAATAAACATACATTCCCATCTTCCGACCTACCTGCTTACATATATTTCTATAATTCTATCCGAAGTTTGGAAATTAAATAAACAATGTTTTCTTAGTTTACTAAATGAAAAAAAGTTAACACAATCTCTGCAGGGAATGTTGTTGTGAGTTTTAATGCACCACTTCTCACCAGCAAAGCCAACCCCAAAATACCTCCTCTATCCACAGAGGGTGGCTCAAGGGTCCTGTGCATACTTGCACTGCACCTCCAGCTCTGACCAGTGAGGGTGGCAGTTAGGCATAACTACATTTCCCAAAGTGCTCTGGGTACAGCTTCTTAGCAAGGGTTATAAAGCTGAATAATGCCATTGTTTGGAGACAGTGTTTAAGTTCTGGTCGAGGTTTTGGGATGTAACTGGTAATTGTCTGTGTGCTCTTGAAAGCCTAAAAAGAAGAGAAGCTGGAAGTAATGAGAACTGCGAACTTTTGAAAGAAAAGAGGGAGATAGATCTGACAAAGGAAAAAGAGATTTAACAATTCTGAACAGACAAACTAAGCTGATCAGAGGAACTCCTGATCAAGTGTAAATATAGTGGAATATCGGAATTCAAACACCTCTTCACTCAAACAGTTTGAACATCAAACGGTCCGGTTGAAGTTTTTTGCATCCAAATTCGAACAAAAATTCTGACTTTGAATATGGGCACCCTAAATAAAACTCTCAATGGTGAGACCTTCCAAAGACAATGCAAGTAATCCAGGTCAGTCGGTGGCGATAATGCATCAATAAGGTATGCCCGTCGAAGAAGAATAACATCATAGGCATATTATCTTATTTTATTATTATATTATAATATTATTTATATGGATATTATATCAATCTATGGTGCGATTTCAGACACTCGGTCTCGGCGTTGCTTTCCCAGTGATAAGACGTACCAAAACTGCGTTCGCCCTCATTGGCTATAAAGTTTCACTTTATTTTCACTTATTTCAATTATTTAATTTTTTTTATTGATTATTATTATTGTATTACATTCCTTTGCTTTATTCATGCTTTTAATAATTAATTAAATATGATTAATGACATCATTTAAGGGCCAGGAACAGAGTAATCCTATTTACATACCAATTATTTTTCTTATTCCGTGGTTCCACTGTATTAAGAAGAAAAGATACAAATAAAGTGAGGTATGTGAAATGTGAACTGAGAAAGTGAAAGACAGTTAAAGCCAAACCACAGTGGGTACAGAAAGTTGGACGGAAAAATTAAGTGCAGTTTATAGGGGACCATTTAAGAAGCTCAGGGAGCCAAAAAAGAAATAATTAAAGAGCAAAGGACTAATTGTGTTTTAAGTTGAAGAAAGAAAGCAGGAAATATAAACCTAATGCTTATTTGAGTTTTGGGATCAGAAACAATTCCAGACTTTATGTTAATGTTAATCCTCTTTATTTCCTTCCTTTTGAAACTGGGATGTCATTTACAGAAGCCATTTTGAGTTCCATGCTGTTGACAGATACCATTTTGAATTAAGTTATTTGTTTAATTTTCCTACCTTTTTCATGGCTCCTACATAAAGGTGTGGCCATAGAGCACATGCACCATTATGCTTGGATCCTGAGATGCTAGGATAGAACCCAACTATGATGAATCAGGACACAATCAATCTGTGGTATATTTATAATAATACAAGTAGCTAGACCCACAGTACCAGCTTAGCAAGTCTAGGGTGACAGTGTCAAGGAAAAACTCCTTAAATGTGATGAGGAAGAAACACTGGATGGATAAAGACTCAAAAAGGGACCCAACTTCCTTGGGCAGTCTAGATGCTATTTGTCAGAATCAAATTAGAGTACCTAAAAACACATTTATTATGATAGTTTAAATACTCAGAAACTAAACAGAATGATTTAAATAGAGAATGTAATAAAAATTAAAATGAATAAATGTAATAAACAAGAGAATATAATATTATGGAGAACATAGTAAAATAGAGATTAAGATAACATAGGGACTATAAGTATGTAAAATAAATAAAATAAAAAATATAATAAAAATATAGAATATTATCTTGACATTATTTAGTTCACTATAAATGCAGCTACTGAATGTTTCAATCTTGACAGGTAACAATTTTGGTGGCATGGCATCCTCAGTCAACAGGAGGAGGGGAAAGGGAGATAGGGTCGCCCAATGTGTTCTGAATAAAGTTACGAGAGCTGGAACTGGTGCCTTGGACAGAAAATTAAATATGTAGTTAGTGTGTTTGTAAATGTATTAGATCATCCAGTCAGTAGAGCGGTACAGTAATCCAACCTTAAGGTTATAAATGCATGAACCAGTTTCTCAGCATCTATGAAAAGAGTATATTTGTAAGTTTAGCAATATTAGATAGTTGGAAGGAAGCAATTCTTGAAATGTTGCTTATGTGTGCAAGAAAGTAGATGTCTCCTAAGCTGTAGAGCAAGGATTTGCAGTAAACTGACATTTTTATCTGGGTGCTTTACTTTTTTTTTTGTCAATGAGTGTACTACCAGAACTCTGCTCAGTGTTTGTTTTACCAAGGAGGGTAAAACATGTTTGAGATGAACAGGTACAGAATGGCACTCCTGTGTGCTAGTCTTAGCTTTCTGACTATTTCGTCGAACCGTCACCCACATGTACTGCTGTGGGCCTTGCAGGGGGCTGGAGGTTTCTGGGGATGTCTAACACTTGGGAGTGGGGGTGGGGTGGAGGTGAGCAGGTTTTCTGGTTAGTCGTGGGGTGATTGTGGTGTGGTGTCCCCAGTCCTTCTTCAATGCTATGGTATATTCCCTCTTGAATTTTAAAATGTATTGCATTAAAGTTTCATAAGAAAGTGATATGACTCTTTTTTCCCAATAGCCACAGGAAATTATGGTTCTGTACCAATTCTTATTTACTGTCAATTACAGGGTAAGGGCAAGGGAAACCACCTGAATTGTCTGTTATGACAGGAAGTTCACTGAAATGTGTTTCCTACCCCAACCACCCCCACCCCCTAATGTGGCGACAAAACTAGCACTTCTGACCTTTTCACTCTTTTCTGCCTGTGTACTTCATAAATGCTGTTTTTGACCTCCAATATGTTCAATAGTGTGCATGTAAAAGACATCACTTATATTGTGCCTGGCCATGTCTTAAACAAGGTCTTAAAGAAGAATCTTTTGTATGCTGTCTTAGACAGTGTAATTGAAGAAGGCTTTCATGTTGGACACATTTTTTTTACTTTAAACCTGAAATTAAATACCAAGATGGCTCTTTAACCTGTCTCTTTCCTAAAATAATGTAAAATGGTCAGAAGAACGCACCACTACAAGTACAGAGTAGAATTTAAGGTATGTCTGAAATATGTTTTAAACTGGTAATGTCATGTCTTTTTGTATCTTGAGACCTATAATATGCCTCATACATTTGCATGATCATTGGGAAGTCTGGAATTGCTCTTTACTTGGTGTTTTGGTCAAGAGGCCAAATAGGAAATTTAAACATAATGGCCTTTTGACTAATGATAATACAGTAGCCACATAATGTTTACATAGGCCTTCTCTTGTTTCTCTTAGGTTACATTCACAAAGAGGAAGTTTGGCCTGATGAAGAAAGCATATGAACTGAGTGTTCTGTGTGACTGTGAGATTGCTCTCATCATCTTCAACAGCACCAACAAGCTGTTTCAATATGCCAGCACCGACATGGACAAAGTGCTACTCAAATACACAGAGTACAATGAACCCCATGAGAGCCGGACTAATGCAGATATCGTGGAGGTAGGTTTCCCTTCAGCGTAAACATATTTATGAAAACTTTCTAGGGGTTTCTGTTCCCATTTATGTCCATGCAGGTCTCATTAGTCAGGACAATTTAAATGCCAATACATCAGAGACTTGATTGCAAAAAAGGACTTAAGGAGTTTTTTTTTATATTTTGTATTTTTAAGAGAATGCCATTTGCTAAACTGCTTATTATGCCAAATACAACCTCAAATTAGATAAAATTGGGTTGGTATGGAAGATAAGAATAATAATAAAAAAAGCAATGCAGTGTTATTTCATTGTGGACAAACAGTTTTTGTCTGGTCAACCTTATTTCATTTGTTAATAAGCATCCATTCCTGCATTTCAGGCCTGCAAAACATTCCAAAAACAAGTTAGGATGGGGCAATTTAGGGCTAGTAATGAATAAAAAAAATTAAATAATGATGTTATTTCAAATAGGTGATTATAATCACAATTTGGTACAAAAGCAGTGTCCATGAAAGTCTGAGTCTCCAGTTTGTCAACATATGCATGAGAAAATTATTGAATTGTTTAAAACTACTGTTCCTCAAAGAAAGATTGGAAAGGATTTACATATTTCTCCCTCTACAGTCCATAATATCATTAAACGATTCAAGGAATCTGGTAGAATTTCAGTCCATAAAATCCAAAAGTGCAAGCCTAAACTGAAGAGGTGGGATCTCTGTTCCCTCAGATAACACAGCATCAAGCACCACCATTCATCAATAGCTGATAGAACCACATAGGCAAGGGATTACTTTATCAACCCTTTATCAAGCACTACAATACAGAGTTGCATTCACAAATGCCACTTAAAATGTTACTATGCAAAAAGAAACCTCATGTTAACCATGTCTAGAAGTGGCATTCGACTTCTTTGGTCTTTGAGGCATCTAGGATGGACCATCACACAGTGGAAACATGTATTGTGGTCAAACCAATCAGTATTCCAGATCTTTTTGGAAGAAAAAGATGTTGTGTGCTTCGGACCAAAGACGAAATTGACCATCCAGACTGTTATTAGAAAAAAGTCCAAAACGCAGGCTCTGTCATGGTATGGAGTTGACTCAGTGCTCTTGGTAAAGGTAATTTACACTTCTGTGATGGCAGCATTAATGTAGAAAAGTATATTTTTTATAGATTTTAGAGCAACAGAAGCTGCCTTCAAGACAACGTCTTTTCCAGGGACGTCCAGGCATTGTTCAACAAGACAATGCAAAACGAGCCAAATCAGGAAAAAGTTAGGACTTGAGATCCTCTGCCCATGTTACTCTGCAAAGACTCAGCCTTTTTTTCAACCTGATTACTAGCCCTAAATTGCCCTATCCAAACTTTTTTTAACTAACAAATGAAATGAAGTTGACCAGAACAAAACATGAAGTATATTGGCTTCATACTGTCTGGAATAAAATTAAAGCCAAAGTAAATGTAAGCAACACTCCAGGGTTGTTTTTATTTGCATTTTGCATATTGTTCCATTTTTTTCTAATTTGGGGTTGTAGTTTTCTGGTCTCAATACAAGCTAAAGAATTGAAAGAAAAAGTCGACTTGACTAGTTATTTAAGAGTTTCACAACAGGCTTCAGGTTTAAATATAGCAGACATAGCATGCAGAACATACCATCATCCAAGCCGTATCATCTACACTGGTCTTTAAGATAGTGTTTGCTCATCAGTGCTATTGAATTCTTGGAATTGTCACAGTTCATAAATCAAGCTGAAGCAAAGTGCATGTTGATGGTTAGGCAAGACCAGCTTCCCTCGTGAAGATCTCTCTTCTACCATCATGGCCAATACTGCAAAACTAAACTTAGATCAACATGAGATGACACCTTCCATGACCACCTGTCAGAGCTGGCAAGCTTACTTAAAGTATTTTTGAGTACTGATTTGCATTTCCTCTGTAAAACAGCTAAGAAATTACTAAATTGCTTTTAACCAAATTGTTTGTGCTGGACTTCATTTGACAATGCATGTTTCAAGCTCTAGAAGTAATCATAGCAATTTTAAAGCAAGAATACCAGCTGAAGCTGTCTGTACATGTGATATGAAACTAACTGTATAGCATTCCAAACTACTGGACTAATGGCTGTTTTAACTGCTCTCATTAGCATCTGCTCTCTAGTTAAAGTGGAAATTAATGTCACTGGTGTAGTAATGTAGTGTTAGTGTTGGGTTGTACATTTAATGTCCAAAATGCAGGTGATTCTCTGGAAGATGTCATTTACTGGTGAGAATTTTTAAAAACTGAGCAGAATTCTTCAACAGTTCCACAACAACAATAGCATATACAATGCATACAATGAGGAAAAGTATCCACTGGATACAAACAGTTCTTACACTGCAATATTTGTTCCATGTTGTATGCACTGCATGTGTTTGCATTTTAATCAGTTCTTTATATTTTAAATAATTCTCAAATACTATACAGTACAGTGGTACCTTGGTTCTTGACTATTTCGGAAACTCGTCGAATTCGGTTCTCAACACACTTTGCTTAAACTTGTATGAGTCAAGCCACGCGACTCGTTTCAGCCAAAACTCGTTTCACGATTCAGTACACAATGTTTTAGTGATTCAGATCCACAACAGCCCTCGCTCAGTGAAGATGTCCTCTGTGTTAATTGTGTACTGTATTCTTATTGCAAAAAAGTCTCCATGGGTCCTAAACAGGTTAGTTTATAAGAGCCAACCGAAGAGATACCTGGAATGGAATAACTCCAGAACACAGGCTGCAGTTAACATTATCAGAGAGTTCACCAGTTGATTAAGTGTTTTGCTTTTACTTTTCACCTTCAATCCACCTTCCATACATTTGCATAACGACTGGTACCAGCACTAGCATAACAATGGGACCGGTGATCAGTTTAGTATGCAGATTACCATTTCCATTAATGACAATGGCCACATCTGCCATTCACACAGGACTGGGAAAGGGCTGCGATAGCGGCGTTGTAAGATGGTGAGAGGTGTACTCTGAGGCCCCCTCCTCGGTTCCCTTTTTACAAAAGTGGCTTCTTTTACTCTACGTTCATTCCACCGTTCCTCCCTATCATCTCTCACCATCTTACAATGCCGCTATCGCGGCCCTTCCCCAATCCTGAATGAATGGCACATGTGGCCATTGTCATTAATGGATATGGCAATCCGCATACTAAACTGATCACCGGTCCCATTGTTATGCAATGGTGCTGTTGTCAGTTGTTATATACAGATGTGTTGTATATAAGATTGGGGAAGTTTTCCAACTAGCTGAGACTGAAAAAGTCACTTAGATGAGTGACGAAACGTTTCTCGCACAAAACCTTATGTCCAGATGAACAGATTCAACTGCTGGGATTTTCTTACCTGGATTATTGCACATGTATCAAGACATTTTGACTTTCGCACATATAAACTTTTAATACGCATTGACTGTAAAATATGCCGCAAAATTCAAAGATGTTCTCAGAAAGAATATTCCTGAAGACAAATTTTTGTTAAGCTTTCTTATGCCTCCTTTCTTCATGGAAAAATCGTTCAGTTTTAAGGATTGTGTTTTTAACTATGCTTGTCAACTTTAAATCAGATGTAAATGGTGAAGTGCAAGCTGGCAAGTAGCGACTATGGCAGTCCTACACTAGAAGACACAGCCATTACGTGTTTTGTAGGTACGAGTTTAATATGAGTATGAGTTACACCATTTTCTAAACTCTTTAAGATAAAGGGAAGGTTAGATATGGGTCTGTAATTTGATAAAACAAATGGATCATTATTTGGATTCTTTAATGTGACTTAATAACTGCTATGTAACCAAAAGCAATGCACATACAGTAGTACCTAGGCTTGTCAGGAACCAAAAACTTCACAGATCTTCACTGAACAAGGGCTATTGTGAATCTGAATCACTCAGCTAGGCACCAGCTTTTCCACGACCCTGACCAGGATTTATTGGATAAGAAAAGGAATGAACGACTGAATGAATGTTTTCTGTTTTATAAAAGAAAACAATTTGTCATTACTACTAAGAGTTGTAGGTAACCTTGGTACAGTCTCTGTCTGGTTACGAGATAGCTTTGCTTTTCTGCTAAATAAAAATGTGTGATTATTTTTTATTTTCTATTAGAGTCGAGTTTTGTTTTTGCGGTATGTTTAAGGTCACTTTTAACACATTGTGGTAAATACAGTGGGGCAAAAAAATTTAGTCAGCCACTGATTGTGCAAGTTCTCCTACTTAGAAAGATGAGAGAGGTCTGTAATTTTCATCATGGGTACACTTCAACTATGAGAGACAAAATGAGAAAACAAAATCCAGGAAATCACACTGTAGAATTTTTAAAGAATTTAATTGTAAATCATGGTGGAAAATAAGTATTTATTCACCCCCAAACAAGCAAGATTTCTGGCTCTCACAGACATGTAACTTCTTCTTTAAGAAGCTCTTCTGTCCTCCATTGGTTACCTGTGTTAATGGCACCTTTTTGACCTCGTTATCTGTATAAAAGATAAAAGACACCTGTCCACAGCCTCAAACAGTCAGACTCCAAACTCAACCCTGGCCAAGACCAAAGAGCTGTTGAAGGACACCAGGACGAAAATTGTAGACCTGCACCAGGCTGGGAAGAGTGAATCTACAATATGCAAGCAGGTTGGTGTGAATAAATCAACTGTGGGAGCAATTGTAATACATACAAGACCACTGATACTCTCCCTCGATCTGGGGCTCCACGCCAGACTCTCCCGTGGGGTCAAAATGATTCATGAAACGGTGAGCAAAAATCCCAGAACTACATGGAGGGACTTGATGAATGACCTGCAGAGAGCTGGGACCAAAGTAACAAGGCTACCATCAGTAACACACTACGCCAAGAGGGACTCAGATCCTGCAGTGCCAGGCGTGCCCCCCTGCTTAAGCCAGTACATGTCCAGGTCCATCTGAAGTTTGCCAGAGAGCATATGGATGATCCAGAAGAGAATTGGGAGAATATCATGTGGTCAGATGAAACCAAAATAGAACTTTTTGGTAAAAACTCAACTGGAAGAAGAAGAATTCTGAGTTGCAACCAAAGAACATCGTAACTACTGTGAAGCATCATGCTTTGGGGATGTTTTTTTGCAGTGGGGACAGGACGAGTGATCCGTGTTAAGGGAAGAATGAACGGGGCCATTTATCATGAGATTTTAAGCCAAAACCTCTTTCCATCAGTGAGAGCATTGAAGATGGAACATGGCTGGGTCTTCCAGCATGACAATGATCCCAAACACACCACTCGGGTAACAAAGGAGTGGCTCCATAAAAAGCATTTCAAGGTCCTGGAGTGACCTAGCCAGTCTCCAGACCTCAACCCCATAGAAAATTTGTGGAGGGAGCTGAAAGTCCGTGTTGCCCAGTGATAGCCCCAAAACATCACTGCTCTAGAGGAGATCTGCATGGAGGAATGGGCCAAAATACCAGCTACAGTGTGTGCAAACCTGGTGAAGACTTACAGGAAACGTTTGACCTCTGTCATTGCTACCAGAGGTTACGTTACAGTATTGAGTTGAACTTTTGTTATTGACCAAATACTTATTGTCCACCATAATTTACAGTTAAATTCTTTAAAAATCAATGTGATTTCCTGGATTTTTGTTTCCTAATTTTGTCTCTCATAGTTGAAGTGTACCTATGATGAAAATTACAGACCTCTCTCATCTTTCTAAGTAGGAGAACTTGCACAATCAGTGGCTGACTAAATACTTTTTTGTCCCACTGTAGGTGAATGGCAAATATTAGGATTATACTCCAGTTTAAATAGTATCTGAGATAATTTCAGCTTGCAGTACAATCCTATTTTCTATATATATTTTCCATAAAACAGTATTGTATCAAGGGTCCCCCCCCCCCCCCACTGTGAGTAGAAGTTTATTTTAGTTCTGTTCGTTTCAAGAAGAAATAAATTATACACCCAACCTATAAGCTAACTCTTCTGTTCTTCTCATTTAATCAATTGACATCTATTTTCCTGTAGACTTTCCACACTCAGTGCCAGAAACCAGTAATTTTCTAAATATAGAAAGCACCGTAACTAAAAATAGCACAGGTTCACGATTCTGCTGAGGGAAAGGGAGAAGAACAGGTTTGGAGCTAGGGAAAAAAAGGAACACTCATCACTACCCCTTGGTGAAATTCCACAGATATTAGTAAGTGCCAGGTCCACCTTAAAACAAACTATTTGCCCTGCTACATACTATGAAAGGAAGCACTTTTTCCCATTCCAAAGTGTGTGTGAATGTGTGAATGTGTGTGTGTGTGTGTGTGAGAGAGAGAGAGAGAGAGAGAGAGAGAGAGAGAATGGGGTGAGGGGGTCCAATCCTTAATCTGAAATGTCTCTCTTACAGCTGGGTTACACATGTCCCAGTCTGGTGACTGTAAAAGACTCCAGATCATTACCGAAACAAACTGAGCTGCATTGTGCTTGGAATGACTTCAGCAGTAATCATTTCATATGAATAGCCATACTGTGCTTGGCACTCAGGGTGCTGTCATGGAAAAATAAGGCACAGAGGCATGCCTGTTTAACAGTCAAATGTAAATGAATATGAAGAATAATTATGTTTATGTACACTGGTTTTAATGTAACTGTATGTCGTTTCAGTGGATACTAGTTGTTATCTTACTCTAATCTAAAACAATGACGAAAGTCAACCATAAAGGAGCAAGCACAGTGACGTGTGGAATAAACTTGTTACAGCCTTTTATATGATACCATATTAAAGTTCTGAGTATTGGTCAACACACAGTACAGTGGTACGTCGTTTATTAGTTCCAGAAGGCTTGCCGAGAACCATAGACGACGAGTACCGAGCAAATTTTTTCCCATAAGGAATAATGTATATTGAATTAATCCGTTCCTGACCCCCAGAAAATCCACACTGTATAAGGCATTATAAGCATTAATGGAGTTGTAATGTACAGGTGCTGCCTGATTTACAGTGGGGATATGTTCAGACAAATCCATTATAAGTTAAATGTATCATGAAACTGTGGAGTTTAATAAGTGTTTGGTAGAGTGGTCTATACTGTATCATAGCGGAGATATGGAAAGGGTACTGTGATAGGTAATGATAAGTAAGCCATTATTTAAAACACTTACATTAACGTAAAGTAGGCCAAAATCATTAACACAAAGCTTATTTTATAATAAAGTGTTGGAAAATGTCATGTAATTTAGTGAGTAATGGATTGAAAGTGAAAAGTAAAAGCAAAAACACTGCTAAGCTACCTACAGCCTGTGTTCTGGAGATTTCAATTCCTGTTTTGCATTT